>CAUYQV010174245.1:0-16004 GCA_963574575.1 Galagoides demidoff | reverse complement strand
ACTATCAATTTATAGTATAGTCTGAGAAGTAACTTCTTTAGAGTAAGCTTTATATAAAATCAGTGAAGACTTGAAGCCTTATACCTGAGTAAGCTTGGGAGTGAATGCTACCCCAGTCTAACCTTGAGATGACAGCAGTCCTACCTGATACCTTGAGTCAGCTTTGGGCCACTGAGCGGGAGGCATCCAGCTAAGCTGTCCCCCAGTTTATAAAATCCACAAACATTGAGATAGTAGATGGTTGGTGCTTAAGTTACTAAATTTCAGAGTAATTTGTCACAGTGGACATAATTAATACATAATAATATTTCATCTATACTGCATGATTTTATATATTATACATTAAATTACATATTATTTGTCTAATACAAAATAAGAGCTAGCATCATAGGTAGAAGAGATGTCTTGACTGGATGAGAACTCTTTGAATTTGGGCTGGATGTGGTGGCTCATGTCTGTAATCCCAGCACTTCAGAAGCTGAGGTGGGCCGACTGCCTGAGCTCACAGGTTCGAGACCATCCTGAGTAAGAGTGAGACCCTGTCTGTGAAAAATAGCTGAGTGTTGTGGCATGCACCTGAAGTCCCAACTACTCAAGAGGCTGGGGCTACAGAATAGCTTAAGCCCAAGTTTGAGGTTGTTTTGAGCTGTGATGCCACAGCACTCTACCAAGTACAACAAAGTGAGACTCTGTCTCAAAAAAAAACAAAAACAAACAACTTTGACTTTGATTTTACCAGGAGGTAGGTTAAGATGAAAATAGGCCAAGAGGAATCGTGGACAGAGGTCCAGGAAGAGCAGGACATATGCATTTGTATAATTGCCTAAGAAACAAAATACAGTGGTGGCAATTATATTGTTAAGAGCATGAATTCTGGTCTCCAAATTTCAGTACCAAAACCCATATTAACTACTTGCTAGTCATATGACCATGGCAAAAATGTTCTTTTGTCATAGAATACAATTCTTGATCTGGATAGTAAAACTATTCACTATTGTTTCCTTGAGTTGTTTTGAGGTTAACATGCTATTACAATCTGATTACTCACCAAAATATCTGACATACAGAAAAAAAAAAAAAGAAGCCCAAATAATGCTGACAGGCATATACTTCTTTCCTTCTCCTAAAAGAGAAAATAATGTTCTCTAAAAACTATACAGCAGTGAATTAAAATGAATTTCCAAACAAATATTTAGTCATACATGGCATTAAATAATGTGCACATTGAGGCCAAAGAGAGTTCAATAAGGCAAAACATGGTAAAATATCCTCATTTTCCTTTCACAACTGGGTTATTAAACATCTAAATGAGGGGAATGAGTTAGAAATATTGTATCTTAACTTCAGTGGGAATGTTTTACATGACATATTTATAGAGTGGGGAATTTGCAGCTAGTTTGACAGCCACATCTGAAGATGATCAATTTATTTATTTGTTATCCCTGAGAAAGTTCTGGAGTGGCATACCTCAGAGCTACTTTCTCTTCTCGGTCATGTTTCAACTCTTTTTGTTAATGACATGAATATGGATTTTACATTTTTCAGTGCCAAAAATCTGAGAGGCAGTGAATATATTGTAAATGGGAAAAAAAAAAACCCTTCTGAAAGTATTGGATAAAACCACAGAATAAAACCAGCAAGATGAGATTTTATCAAGGCAAGTTAATAGTTTGTGAAACAATCAGTCTCTAGCAAATAAGTTGTAAAAATTTTTCATCCTCTAGTACTTCCCATGAAAAATTATGAAAATAACTAAAGACTTAATAAAACTATATCTAAAGTTAACAAGAACATCAAAAGCTGCAAAGAAATAGTTTCTGCTGTTTTACCCTCTTTGTAAGCAAGAAGTTAGCCTGACTGCTTCATGGATACTGGCAGAAGACAAGAAACACCCAAGTCAAAGACAAAGGGTGTTTATTACTTATCAACAGCAATAACAGAATATCATTGTTTTCTCACATTTCTGGAGCTTCCGTTCCCATAGGATGAGGTAAAAAGGGACAGATGACAACTTTATCTGGAATGGATTGTATAACAGAAGAGAAACTCTTGAGTTTAACTATATAGAAAGCAAAACTGCCTTTTGCTCCACAGGGAGACCGTATTTTCATTATATTAAACAAGCATGTTCCTGAAAATGGAATAAGACACAGGTTGTCAAAGGTTATTAGCCATACAAATATCTTTGAACAGGACAAAAAAAACCCCTTTCTTCTTTGTAGCCGTGCAGAAATGGTAACCACAAAGAATTGTATCCAAGCAATGGAGCTCTGAAAGTACAAATAGAAACTCCTGACCTCAGACAATAGTCATGTGGTCGTACATTGCACTAGTATGAGTATTAATAATTATAATAAACAAATGGTTATTTTCAAATTTGAACAAAATATTTTTAAGCATATATGAAAAGATACAAAATGTCACCTAAACATTCAAGAGAATGCTATATGTGGAAGATGATTCTCTTGAGAAATCAATGAACTGCGGAGAATAGATGAAAAACATAAAAGAAACATTATTGCATTTCCAATAATAAAATGCCTATGCTTTAGAGAAAGCAGAAATTAGCCCCTTCTCCATTCCTTCCCAGTTCTCTGCTGTGATACTCCTAGTTAATACTTCCAACTAGAAGTCCTATTTCTTCAGGCATGGTTACTTGAACTTGAACCTGTCTTTAGGAAATCTGTAATCTTTCAAGCATTTGAAAATCTTGGGATAAAGCAAACTTGCCTCAACATAACACCAAAAAATAAAACAAAACACACACAAAAAAAACAAAACCAAACCAAAACCTTGGTTTTAGAAAATAAAAGTACTCATGATTTAAGGATATTATATGCTTGAGAATTTTTTTTTTTTTTTGCAGTTTTTGGCCAGGGCTGGGTTTGAACCTGCCACCTCCAGCATATGGGGCCAGCGCTCTGCTCCTTTGAGCCACAGGTGCCACCTATTTAAGAATATCTTAAGTGAGAGGAAAGGAAATTCAGTTAGTATCATTAAAAAATTGTGAGAAATTAATGGTAGTAAAAGCATAATTTAAAAAGAAACAGGAGGAAATATACAGGGAATATCTGAGAATGATGGTTATTAACGCATGTAGGATTTAGAGTGATATCTGCTTAAGAGCGTCTATTTTGAGAAGGATTCCCACTGAATCACACTCATGGCCTTGTGTGATGTCTTCTAATATTTGTTCTACTTATCATTAGAAATGCTAGCAGGGAAGACTCCCAACCTAGCCCGAAAATGTTCTTAGCAAGTGAGGATTCACCAAAAGAAATGTATGATATTTGAGTTAAGGACAGGGAAGATAGATTTTTAAAATTACAATGTGAGATAAATCTCTAAATTATGCAGCACATTTTACTGAGGGTAGCAGGAGATACAGACAAAAATGAAGAAATAACTCAAGCAGAACATAATGATTTTTAATCTTGTATGTCAGTGTATTTATTGTTAATGAAAAAGTAGTAATAATATTTTAATGACACACACATGCAAATCCATATAGACAAAACCCTGGTTATGTAAAAAGTTCTAGAGAGATAGAGAAAAGAAGCAAATCTGAAACAAAAGATGTAAGACAAATATAGTCTAGAAAGGGAGAGGAGAGAGGAAAGAGAGGGGAGGAGAAAGGGGGGACGTATGGGGGATAGAAGGGCAATTGGGGGGAACTCACCTAACAAGCACAATGTGAGGGTGTTCCACACACCCCCTGGGGGAAGGGCTCAACTACATCTTGAACTTTACCTAAGAATTGAAAACAATATAACCTAAACATTTGTGCTCTCATATTAATTTAAAATAAAAAGAAGAAAGGAAAGAAACATCTGAAAAGTAATTTTATCAATTGCTAAATTTCTAAAATAATTGCATTTAAATATATAGACTTTAGCTTCAGAAATCAGAAGGTTTAGAACAATATTTTGTGTTTTTAACATATACTGTGTCCTGAAATCACCTGAGAAGCTTTAAAGGATGCTGATATAATTGGTCAGATTTGTGGCCTGGGCATAAAAGGTTTTAAATGCTTCTTCTTGGATGTGAAGCTAAAGTTGGGTAACCTTATTTAAAACCAGAGTAGGAACCATCTACTGAGAGATTTGAGAAGCATGAAAGGCATGTTAGTCCAAGCAATTATTACTAACAAGGCAATAGAGCCTGTCCGTGGAGAAAATATTAAATTTTGGAAAACCATGGTTGAAATGTAAGTGCCATGAGGAGAAGTAATTTAAACATATCAAAATCTATAAAATAAAGTTACTATTATTAGTAGTAATAATGAGATGATATGCATCATTAGTGTTGTAGGTTCTTATCCAAAGGATACAGATTTCTTACATATTGTCTTATTCATTATGTATAAGAATCAATTTCCAAACATTTATACATATATGACATTAAATAATGTGGACAATGATGCCAAATTAGTCTTTAAATATGCCATATTTGTCTTTAAATGTCTCAATAATCTATTGGCATTACTTAACAAAATATGTCATAGAATATCTTCTCATTTAGCAGTAAGGAAAGCAAATTAGACAGAAAACACTTCCCATTTAGCAAATGTTAAAGCAAATCAGACAGAGAACATCTGAATATGAGGGAAACCAAGTTAGTAGCCAGGTGAGATGTCTAGGAATTGAGACCCTGGAAAGCTCAGTGTAGTCAGAGTGTGACATGAGTTTTAGTTGTTCGATGGAAGACCATGGGGTTTCACTGGGAAAGAGCAAGGGCTAGTGAGTGGGGAGGCCATGGAAGAAAAAGTAGTCAATATGCCAACTAACCTAGGTATGGCCGAGCTAGGAAAACCAGCAAGTTTTAAAAAGTCTAATCTAGATTTCCATGATATCTGTATTCTTCCTCCTCCTTCACTCTGAATTTGTGTTTTCCTTTCTTGTAGGCATGTAGTTGTTTTTCTATTGGTTGCATGTTAGTATTGAGTACATTGGATACTTGCTTCTCCACTCTTGTGATACCTTTCTAAGGGGAATGTTATTCACCTCAATCCAGGTTAATACAAAAGATAAAGAGTTACCATCATTTTTGTGACTGATTAGTATTCCATGGTATATACATATTCCACAGTTTATTAATCCATTTATGTGTCAATGGAAACTTGGTGTTGATTTCACATCTTGGCAATTGCAAATTGAGCTGTGATAAATATTCTAGTGCAAATATCCTTATGGTATATTTTTTCTTCTTCTTTTTTTTTCTGGATAGATACTTAGTAACAGGATTGAGGGTTCCAATTTTTCAGTAAAAATTGGGGCAATCAAGTGGAGCATGATGAGCTTGCTGAGTTAAGGAGACAGTGTAATCATTATAGGCTAAAAACTAGTTAAATTCAAATTTTTAAATAGTACAAAGATAATTTATGAAATTATATATCTATTCTCTATTTATGAGCTCTAAATTTATTCTGGCATTATCTGACTTGTCTTTATAAAACATTAAGCTCTTATTTTTGTATAAGGAACTTTACACGGGCAGTAGTTCTGACTAAAGGAAATATATAATGTTTAAATCATTAGCTCAATGAGACAGAAGTTAATATTAAAACCTTGAGGGTAATATTTGAATGCATATATAATCATTTATACACATGCATCCATATCACATATAAATGATTTTGATATTAATTTCAAAATTTACCTATACTTTTATATTTTTTAATTCAACTTTTTATTTTAAGATAATTATAAATGTATATGTAGTTGCAGCAAGTAGTATAGAGGAAATCTATGCATTCTTTACTAAGTTTTATTCATTGCTAACATCTTGCAAATCTTTAATATGGAAGAACTTTTAATTATTTTCTAGACTTTCATGATAGGTTGGAATCAAGATTATAACCAAGCACATGGCTGTTTCACCCCATGGGGAATTTTCTCAGAGTTGGGCAATAAAAGGGTCTGGAAGTGGGGTCTAAAAGGTAGGATGAGATTTCCCTCAGTCTCATGGCACTCAAGAGATAATCTGACTGAAAGGAGGATTATATAGCAAGCACATGATAAATTTTGTACTTCAGACTACTGGAAAATTTGGATATAGTCTAACTTTATTTTCCACTCAGTCTTAAATCAGTTCATTTTTGTTTTGTTGGAGGTGATCAATCTCTCCCATATCTGCCAAAGAGAAAAAAAATAAATATTATACTCACTCAGGTAAGAAAACATTATTTCAAGTTTTCATGGTTCTTTTGTACACAATATCCATTATACTGCAAAAGAATATGGGATACGCCAAGATAACGAAAAATATGAGTGCTAATCAAAGAAGAAAAATTACTCAGAGCAGAATCTCAGTTAACTCATATGAGTAAATAAGGATTTGGAAAGAAAAATATAAAGAGTTTGGCTATCAGCCAACTAGAAAACTGGACAAAATATATAAATGGCTCTTTGTAGACACGAGATATCAGGCAGTGAAAAAAAAGATTTCTGTGAGAATGAAAACAAAAGAAAACAAAAAAGTGAGATGAGCCCTGTGATCATCCCGACTTTCTGATGAGGCATTTTCTGAACCATGTATCAGAGAGGGGCAATCAAGTGGAGCATGATGGGCTTGTTGAGTTAAGGAGACAGAAATAAAATTTGGGGGAGGGCTGGGTAGTTAGAAATCATGGAGCAAATGATTGGAGAGTAGTCAGCTAAACAGAGGAAGAGCTTTAGAATTCCCCATAGTGCTGTATCTTTCTTAATCTTCTCTTTGGCCTGTCACAGAATTCAAAGCTGCTCAAACATAGGGTGAAAGTTCATGAGGCCAGAAAAAGGAAAAATGTGGGGAGTTATAACCTGGCCAACTTTCACCGCTCACACAGGGATGGGCATGTTCAGTCTTAACAGCCACAGTGGAGAAACTTCATTGAATACCCAGGACATTTGGTAGGTATTAGAGTTGTACCTTATGAGTAATGCTAAATAATCCAGTGTCGTGGCTACTCTGGAAACATTCCACATCCAAAATCATGACTTGAAAGTATCAAAATAATCTGAATGTGACATAATTGTCTACCAATACGACACTCTTTAGAGGAAGTTGATAAAATACAGACAAGAATGTAACGTGTTAATTTTCCAGCATTCAATGAAAATAAAATGCTAGGCAGGAGATGCAGGGACAAAATGTCATTCATATCCTAAGAGAAGGCAACCAAGATCCACAGGTACAGAAATGACAGTGATGGAACCAGCAGAAAAAAACTTTAAAAATGATTCTAATAAATATCCTCAAAAATTAAAAGAACAGTATGATCACTTCTCAGCCTTGTTGCTAACATCAAGCAGAAAGGACAACATGAAAAGAATGAAAGAAATGGCGTCCATTAAAAAAGGACCCAAATGGGATTGTATTGCAATAAAAATTTATTAAATAGTTATCAGAAGTTCTGAAATGACAAAAGTGAATTTGAAGACCTAGCAAAAGAAATTACCTAATTAATAATTAACAGGGTCTAAGGGATTTATAGGGTCTAAAGTGGTCTAAAATCCATGTCTGCTCAGAAAAAGGTGGTGTTTGAAGAAACAATAAAATGTTATCAAATGTAATAAAAAATTATCAACCCATAAATCAGAGAAATGCTGCATCCAAATAGGAGAAACAAAGAGAACCACCATGTATAAGCTCATTGAAATAACATTTCTGGAAACTAATGATAATAAGAAAAGCATGAAGCTGGCAAAGAAAACAAAAAAAATTTAGATATTAAGAAACAAAAATTAAAGCATCTCCTCATGGCTTTGTAGACATTCAGCAAGGCAAATGACAAAATAACAGTATCTGTTAACTTAAGTGTCTGTCAACCTTTTATACTCTGTCCAATGAGAATATCCTTTCAAAATGAAGATGAACCAAAAATTTTTCAAGGAGAATGAATGAAGAAGGAATAGTCCTAAGTAGACCTACACTATAAGTAATATCAGAGGAAATTCTTCAGGCTTCACAAAAATGATAGCATATGGAAATTCTGATCTACCCAAAGGAATACTGATGCCTGTGAATGGCATATAGGTTGATAAATATAAATTGTTTCTCTCATTTTAAAAGGTTATAAGATAAAACTGACAACTTAAAGTAAAAATTACAATAGCATGTTATTCATAGCAGCTTTGGACTGATGGACTTAATAGTCCAAACAAGAAATAAAACAATTGCTCCCAAACAATAGATTTCATATGTTGTGGTTCTACATATATTTGCAAAATGGAATATCACACAACATCAAAAATGATAAATTACCATTATATTAAATAACATGCTATGTTTCACAAACAAAATTTTGAGCAAAGAAAACAGAAGTACGAAAATGAATAATTTGTATAATTCCATTTGTATGAAGCTAAAGACAGGTAAAAAAAAATTAAAGGAGATAAAAGGCAGAAAGAATATTGGAGTTCTGTGAAAAAAAAATTTTGTTTGCTCTTTTTTTCTTGGCTGGGGCCAGGTTTGAACCCACTGACTCTGGTATATGGGGCCAGCATCCTACTCCCTGAGCCATAGGTGCCAGCTTTGTTTGCTCTCTATATTGGAGTTTTTAATCCGGGTATTGGTTACCTTGCTATATACATAGACAAAATGTTATAAAACTCTATAATATATAGGTGCACAAAAGAATTGTATGTATTTCATGTTCTGTCTAAGAGTTTTTGTTTGCAAATAGAAGGAAAGAAGTGTGCCTGGAATCTAGAACTGGCCCATGAAATATGATAGGCTAATACATGGAGTTTCAGGGTTAGTTTGCAAAGTACAAGAAGGAAACAAAGTGGGAGGTGTCCCTTTATTCTTTGGATTATAATGCAAACATTGAAGCTGCCATATACATTTTACAACCCAGAGTAGAAACAGACTGGGGTTGAATCACATACGTGAGGAAAGAAATGGAGATGTTGAGAGACTTCCGACTTCCCGTTTCTCTGAGAACCATGAACTGCTGAGTAACCAAATCTGAAATCTGACCTACGGCTAGTCTTTAGGATAAGTGCTATAAGTCTTAATTATGCTTTCAAAATATAAAAACAGTGCATTTATAAGTTAGTTTACACATCTACATGCAAGAAAACCCCCCAAAACTGGAAATTATGATCAATTTAGTCTATCAAACTTTCTATTTGTTGTCCATTGCCTTATAATTTATAATCCTTAAATAAAATTTATGATTCCCCTAAACTCAGAGCATCTTATGAATTTCAGGTAGATATTTTCCTATAGATTTGTACAAAGGATGTTTCAGTCTCCCGTCATCTGCCATGAAGCTGTGCCATCCATAAAACCCATTACAGGGCATCCCAAAGTCAGCCATGAAGTCACCATACATAGGGAAAATGGAAAATAGTAGGTAAAGGTGCCTTTATTTACAAAATATTCACTGCCGAATTTTACAAAGAGGTGGCCAAGAGGTATAGAATATTTCGCTGACCTCGTTTTTATAAAGAATCCACTCCATGATAATAACACTAGTTTGTTTATGATGGCTGGACCCTCAAGATTTAAGTACTACCAATTAAGTCCCACCTCCGCATACTGTTGCAGTTTCTAAATTATGAATTTTGGGAGACACCTCAAACCATAGCACATGTCCTTGGCACAATGTTTAGTACACTGTAGGTGTTTTACAGAGTTCTTACTGCCTCAGAGGAAATTACACATTTACATGTAAATTGGGCACAACATAAAAAGCTTAGGTGAGTCTCTTTTTGGTGGGACACAGTGGTGCTTAAATGGGTACAAGATAATGGCAAAGGTACATTCTTCCAATATTGCTATATTCTCCTTATAAAAACAATTAGCTAAGGAAAAATAATGCCTAACCATGTCTTAAATGAAATACATGTAGCAAAGTCTCTCTGCAAACACCACGGGTGGACATATATTTATGGTAGCACGTCATGTATATAATCACTAATGCCGTAGGAAGTGTCTTAGGGATGGTTTTAAGGGTAGGGGGCAGGTTTTAATACAAAGGAAGGAATTCTCTGGAAGTTGGAGTTGTTTCACATCCTTTCTGTGGTAATAGTTAAAATATTTCATGCATGTGTAAAAATCCATGTATGTGAATTCAGAAGGTAAGTTTGATTTACAAAACTTTTAAAAATTGAAAATAAACAATTAAAAACATCAATCAAATGATATGTCAAGTGGTATCTTCATTACAAAAAGTTACAACAAGCGCTTGCAAAACCTAGGGTTTAGACAATATGCTTTTTTGAGTGTATATCTTAAGGGCAAAGAAACATACTCAAAATTTAAACTTTATTGGCTTTGTTTTTCCAAGTAATAATAATATTGCTATTTTGAAATCCATTTATCTATCTATTTATCTACGGTAGCTACAGTATAACAAGTCAAAAATTAATGTCCTTAGGAACCAATCTTTTTAGCATAAGAGAAAATAGTTACAAATGTAAATAAAATTATCCAAGTTAAATAAAATCCATGAAATATTAATCTTGATCTGAAAATATCATCACAAAGTCATAATTTTTCTCTAAAACTTTCAATATAAGTTTATTCTATACTTGGAAACAATGAAATCTTACTATCATTGACCTTCAGCATCTAGATTGTAATTTCTACATGTAATTTTCCACAAAAGCAAACCACGCTTCATGGAGAAATAACTTACTTCAGGTCTGTGATTGGAAAGGGGTAAATGTGACCATGAAATTCACACCAGAAAGCCAGGAGTTTATCAAAACCTGAAGAGATTTTGTTGAATAGATTCCAAAGGCAACTTGCCAACTTCAATGGCCCCCACTGGCCAAAAGTGAGGCAATTAGAGTAGTAAAAACATGGTGCTCCATTATTGCAACTTAGATGTATAAAATCTCATGAGTTCATATGATGCTCAAAAAATTAAAATGTAAAAGGGAACTTAATAACTTTTGCATTTTGCTACAGAAAACCGCGTTCTGAAAGCTTTACAGAAGTGGAAAAATAGACATTAATCCTGCCTTTTCTATATGACTGCCCCCATGGGAACAAAATGTGATAAAATAATATTCTTCTTTGTAGGAGACTTCCAGCTAATAGTCCAATCAAATCCATCTAATTCATGTGAGAATTATAAGGCTCTGATATTTTAGTCTACTTGCAATCCCAGAAGTTAGCCTGCTAGAGTTTTGTGGATGTTGGAAGCAGACCCGAGACTCTCAGATAGGAGCAAAAGGACAATTTGTTCCCTAAAACAATAGCAGTAGCTATCTTCTTGCACTGGCTCCCCAAACTCCAAATCCCATGGGGTAATGTGCTGAGGGTCAGATGACTTCAGTGAATTGTGTTAAAGGAGGGAATACTGAGCTCTCGAATTGATGATATTTTTATAGTAGACTACAAACAAATTTATTTCACTTTTGTTTCCGAGGGAGTCATTATCTTTATTACACCGGACAGCAAACCAAACTTCCCTGTGCTCCAGACAAAGTTCCCTTCTCTGTCTTTTGAACCCATTTGTTACACACATATATTTGAGAATATATGCGAGAGCAAAGACCATCAACACCACTGCTCCCAAGATGTGGAAGAATGCAGGAAACCCATAAATCATTGTCTCCCAACAATAAATGCACAAGGAATGTGGAATGAAAAATATCACTTTTAACCACCTGATAAAATAATGTATCTAATCGGTGATTGCCAGAGGATATAAAACCATTAAGGCAATAATTGGTGAGACGCTTACAATGAATGGATTAAACTGGTAATATTTCTGTCCGCTGACCAAAGTCAAAATCATTAAAGGTGAAATAGCCAGATTCCACGTGCCTCCTGGTAGGATGCAGTAGAAAATACCAACCAGCACCTGTACTGTATTTGTGCCAAGATGATTTAATCTGAATATCACTAAGCCTCTAGATCTAACTACTTGGTGAGTGAAAGGAAGAAACTATAGGATATATATATGATAATGGAATCATCAGAAAGTGAAAAATTCTATAGGCCCAATATTCCAGTTTTATCAATAAAAAAATGGAAAAACTGAGATATGGCATTTTTTAAAAAAAATTAGGAAACACAGCAACCAAATGCATATGTACCTCTTTTTCTGATTCGCATATGAACAAATTAATAGAAAAATAAGACCTTTTTTTGAGACCGCCATAGTAATTTTATCATAAACTGCTTATTAGGTCTTAGAGAATGAAGATTAATTATTTTAGATATAGGTTAAAAATATCATGATTTTTAATTGACTTTTAAGGGGAAGTCTTTAATTTTAAAGCTATCTTGAAGTAATTTATGATCAATAAGATGCCCAGGTTTAGTTTAAAATATTGTATCAAAAATGAAAGAAAGGAAGGAGGGTACAAAAAGAAGGAAGGAAGGTAGGCAGGCAGGAAGGAAGGACGGAAGGAAGGAAGGCAGGCAGGCAGGCAGGCCAAAACAGATGGAATGAAATTAATAAAATATTGATAAATTATACACCTTAATAAAAAATACAGATACAGAATCACTGGAAGTTCTGGGGATAGATTGCCACAATGTTGAATAAATAAACCCTAAAATTATAGTATAGTATAAGCACTACACCAGAAGTTTATATGCTTTACAATTTTCCCAACTATCAGACTGCTAAAGATAAATAGAAAAAACACAGAAATAGAAATCAGACTATGTCAGGATTAAGTCAGGACAATGAAAAATGCACCAGAACCATTTGATAAGAAGTGAAAGTATCCCGTGATCCCAAGGAATCAAACACAGCTCAGGTTTCAAAGACAGAGCTCTGCCCTGATAATTGCAATTGTTAAATTTCAAGAATCGGTACGAATGTTGTAAACCCTTCTATTTTATACATTCAAGAGAAGGTTGACATTGTGTCATAACAATATTCTATGCTAAGAACTAGGAAAAGTACGGTGAAGGTGATATGTGAGCCCAGGTTTATTTACATTAGCAGAAAGGGCCACAGTCTCTTACAGAGCTGACTGAGAAAAAGAATTGCTGTGGGGTGGTCGGTCCGGAGGCACCAGTGAGGCTCTGGGAATCAAAACAGAGGCTCCCGAGTGGAGAATTGTGCTATATGCTTTGTGCCTTTCACATTTCCCAGGGAAGCCCCTCTGAAGAAGCCCTGTTCCCCGTTCTAAGCTTATGCTGCCTCCTGACTTTATGGGCAAACACGTTCAGTGTGACTTGTGATAATTTGCAGCTTCTTCCAGAAAAGACAGAATTGGACCAAATGTTTCGATTCTGGCCAAAGGATTTTTCAAGCCTGAAGACATCACTTCGAGGTCTTGCTTCTGTTTTGCTTGCTGTTTGTCTTGCTTGCTGTTAAGTTATTTCAAATACATGGATATGCCTTCCATTCAGCAGAGCAGCCTCTGAGGTCTCTAGCTGGTCCCTCTTCATGAGTCACGATGTTTATAGGTAACTTAATAAGGTGTGGTTCTCTTGTGGGCTGAATTTTCGCTTCTAAGCGATTCAGTTGATTGAAGTGCCTCATCCATCACTGAAGATTTTGCTTTTCTCTATAAATTCTTGTTTACTGCTGCTTCAGCATATGCTTTGTAGTATTTTAGAGTACTCCACACTTAAATTATATATCACTTTGGTATTTAAATCAATGAATTTAAACTACCGCATAATGAATACTTTCAATTTGCCTTCACTTAAGGAAGATGATATAATTAAACATGTTTGTTTGATCCTGTCTGGCGAATGAACCTATACATTTACATTAGGTCTCTACAAAATGAGTTAATTCTCTAGAGCTTTCTAAACGATTGAAGGCGGTTGTCACTTTTATATCCAACTCAGTCAAGTCAGCCGTCTTTCAGGCTTCTCATCCTGTCTTCAAATTGCCATCCCTCTTACCTTTTATCGTTTTTTTAGTCTTTTATCTCAACCCTGCCTCTCTCTTTCTTTCTTCCTCAATTTCTTCTTATGCATACTCAGACTGTGCCAGACACCATCCTAAGTACTAAAAATAAAATATTAAGCTAATCTCGACTTGTGTTTCCATCCAGGGACCAATTAGGCCTGCTATCACTTCCTGCATTCCAGGTTCTTGCAGAAGTGGTCAGGGAGGTCGTGTGGAAGTCGAAGGAGAAAAGCAATTTTAAAGAAAGGTCAGTAAGCTTTAAGCTGCCAAGAAGTTGGGATGAATGAGAATGATAGGCAACTGAGCTAAGTGGTTTCATACATGCTATTTCATCACGAGATGTTCAACTTGGATCTTTTTATCTGTCTTCCAAGTTTCGCTTTAACATTCACATGCTTTGAGCTCCCTCCTTAAATATAAAACAGCAGATAAGTTATAAAAACTGTTTTATATTCCAGTCTATTCCTTCTATTATCTGTGCAATTTATTGATTTGAATCTATTGATTCATTTTTCTCTTTATTATGCGTTATGTTTCCTGATTCTTTTAATACCTGGCCATTTTGATTGGATGCCAGACATTAGGGTTTTACTTTTTAGAATACTGTGTAATTTTGTAGTCCATTAATGGTGAGCTTTGGACTGGGATGCAATTAACTTAATTGGAAACGGTTTAAACCTTTTAAGGCTTGCTTTTAATCTTTAGTAGGTGGGACCAGCAGTTTTAAGACCAGGGCTAATTTTGTTCCAACTACTCAGATAAAAACTTTCAATGGTCTATGTAAGTGTTCCTCTAGCTGGCAGATCCCCAGCTATGCTCAGCCCTTTGTAAGCTCTAAGAGCTGTGTCACCTTGTCCTTTCTGCTGGTTTTATCCCAGCCTGAAATATTTTCTTTATATGCAGAGAGTGTATATCCACTACTCCGTTGATGACTCAAGGGTAATCCTTTGTACATTTTAAGATTTCTCTCTCCACGCAGCACTTTTTTTCCCCTTATGGCTCTTTTCTCTCCATCCAGCTCTCTCCTCTTTAAGTATATTCTGCAAGTTCTAGCCAAATTGTTCTTCTGAGTTCTCAAATGAGGGTATCTCTTGGCTCTGTCTGGGTCCCCTTTGATATGCTGTGCTGGGTGCTTTCCCAAACTTGCCTGGAAACTGTCTCCAGGCAATCATAAGAATCACTTTATTTTTTCCCCTTATTTTGTGGATCACTGCCTTGTGCTAAGACAATTGTTTCATATATATTTTGTTGAAATGATTTAAGGCAAGAGGGTATATCAATTTTTATTAATTCATTATATCATGAAACACATATATGTATTTTAATTCTCACAGCAGGAAGTTATTAATACATATCCACTTGGATAAATAAAAGATATGATTTGTCTAGAATCACTGACTTGATGAAAATCACATATTTAGTACAAACTGACAGAGCCAATAAGAAAACTCTATTCTCTAATACAGAGGTTCATATTAACTTCATCCTCAGATCTACATATTCTTGACCTTATAAATACTGTTAGTATGGTGGGATGGATAGAAGCTAGTTTCTCAGAATTCAGAAATAGGAGTTTCCTGATTGAAAATGGTAAATATAATCATATTTATTTTTTCCAAGAAGTATGGGAGTGAAGCATGAAAGAGAACACAATTTGAAATAAAGGAAAACAGTGACAACTCAATAAAGGAAAAGAGTGACAACCTGAAAAGAGTTGAGAAAAGTTTGTATATCATCTCTGGGTGCTCCGAACCTAACTCTAGCTCTGCTAACCTAGCTCTGCTCACTGGTCATCGTGCAGACTAGCAGTGGCTTCCCTACCCACAGCTTAAAAGGCTCAAAGGGTACAGAGAGCCCTGTGAAAAGAGTGTCATGAATGCTTGCTGGAGGAGGTAAATCTCAAGCAAGTCCCTGAAATACTCACTCAAGATGCAAAAGAATACAAAGGACCAGGAAATTTACTGCAGTGAGATTGTAGGGAGGGGAGGAGGGTGTGTGAAAATGGACAAGCTGGCTCGGTGCCTGTGGCTCAATCGGCTACGGCACCAGCCACGTACACCTAAGGTGGTGGGTTCGAATCCCCAGCCCGGCCCGCCAAACAACAATGATGGCTGCAACCAAAAAATGGCCGGGCGTTGTGGCGGGCGCCTGTGGTCCCAGCTACTTGGGAGGCGGAGGCAGG
>CAUYQV010174237.1:0-17975 GCA_963574575.1 Galagoides demidoff | reverse complement strand
GCAACCAAAAAATGGCCAGGCGTTGTGGCGGGCGCCTGTGGTCCCAGCTACTTGGGAGGAGTTAAGCGAGGCAGGAGACTCGCTTAAGCCCAGGAGTTGGAGGTTGCTATGAGCTGTGATGCCATAGCACTCTACCCAGGGGGATAGCTTGAGGCACCATCTCAAAAAAAAAAAAAAAAAGCTATTGGGAACTCCACAAAGAAATGCAAAGGTCATTATTAAGAGATCATTAAGTAAACTTTATCAATAGTAAATAAAGATCCTGGACTTCTTCTAAACACATTAAACAAACAAATAAATAAATAAATCTCCTAGGCAGAAATGCTTGGGGTTTTTTTAATTAATTAATTAATTTTAGTTTCCACATACATATCTGAATGCTTGGATATTTTTAAGTATACTGATAATTATTATGTATCTCACCTAATAATAATAAACACAGTAAACACAGCCTAACTATGCACATTTTAACTTAACCCTAGTAGTGACTAGTCACATCCTTTCTCCTGCCTATTAGGGTGACCCAGAGGCCTATAAAGGCTTTAATATTCTGAATCAATTTTTTAAATTTTTCCTTTTTCCATTGTTTCATGTATCTAAATTCGAGCTTATTAAACACTGCTTCTGTAATACTGAGGAAGAATCAATGACTCCATCTCCTCCTAGTCACGGTGTGATTTTGATAAACTGTATCTATGTATTGTTATTGGTAAATTTCAGAACAAATTTGTAAATGTCTATTGCATCTACACATATCTACATTAGATAAATTTTGAAAGTGACAGAGAATGTCTAATGAACACTGTGATTCAAGCTTATCATCTGATTTCTTGGACATGTCCTACAGAATCCAGCACAATATACTATAATAAGTAGACACAGAAATGGATAAAAACTTGTGTCATAAGCCAAATCCATGCTCTGGTCAGGGTATCATTCCCATGCTCAATTTTCTTTTTCCTAACAATCTTATCTCAATCTTCATAGATACAATCAAAAACATATAGTCAGTTCAAATTCATTTCTAGGTTTAAGGTGATTTTTAAAAAATATCATTTGAGACTTGATTTCATCTAAATACAAGTAAAGTTGAAAGGAAAACTGAGATCATATTTAAAAACAAATATATTGGCTAAATAAAAATATTTTCAGACAATCAAAAATTAGATGACAAGGCTTGGTACCCGTAGCTCAGTGAGTAGGGCACTGGCCACATACACTGAATCAGCTGGCGGGTTTGAGCCTGGCCGGGCCCGCCAAACAACAATGACAATTGCAATCAAAAAATAGCGGGGAGTTGTGGCAGGTGCCTGTAGTCCCAGCTACTTGGGAGACTGAGGCAAGAGAATGGCTTAAGCCCAAGAGTTTGAGGTTGCTGTGAGCTGTGACATCACGGCACTCTACCCAGGGCAACATAGTGACACTCTGTCTCAAAAAAAAAGAAAAAAAAAATTAGATGATAAAAGGTCTTGCAACATCTTCTATAACTGATCTGAAATGTAACTAGCATTTATTCTCACAGTGATCGTTCACACTCAAGCTATAAGTACATCAGTGTGACATTCTCACGGGCCACAGTGTGCCCAGCCTCTGCTTCTGACAGCATTTGGCACTGCATGCATGAGTTTGTTACATAATGTGTTATCGAAGTCAGCCCTGTCCCTGTACTTTTAAAGCCCAGAGAACACACACCTGTCCTACCTGGAGAGTTGGGTACTTACTGAACCAGTGATCTTACGCAATGTTTAAGTTAAATCAACAACAGGGAAAACCTGATAAGATTCGTTTAAAACCTAATCAGGCTTGGTACCCAAATGCTAAGCTGTTCTTGACTACTCTCAGCAGACACTCCCAGTCGACTACAGATGTGATACTTGCCACCAGAACCTCAAACAACAAAGAGAAGTGTTATTTGTCTCCAAATCTTTTTGCAAACATTGGGTAAGAAGTGAGCCACATTTCCCATGTGTACAGATCAGTCATGGGGAGTAAGTTATTTGAGTAGAAGACAGATAAGCCTTCCATAGAATACCATGTATTTTTGATAAACTAGCCCTTACCATTAGGAAAACCTATCAGTAAAGGAGTCATACAGAGAAACTCAAGTTAAGCACAAAAGGAAATGTACTCTAGATGCTTTGGAGGGTTGTGTGTCATCCTGTCCAGCTGTTTAGGTACAAATTATACACGCTAGGTCATACGTGGGAAAAATCTGCAAAAAAGAAAACTTGAATAACTTCGGAAAAAAATAATGTAGCTGTCCAAGAAAGTTACAATTAATACAACAGTTTTATAAAAACCATTACACTCTAACTGGAAGGATTTACACAAACATGTGCTTCACACTCTTCTTTGTGGTACATTAAAGTTCTTATAATTTCTCTATTTGAAGGATTACATAAAAAGTGCTACTGTTTCTATAAATAAACATTTCCATTTAATAAGCATCTATAAGGAGCAAGGACTGAGCCAAGGGGGTTACAGTCTCAAATGTGCACAAGACCCCTACATAGTATCCATGTTATGACTTAGTTAATAAAGACTTAAAGCTTAAAGTCTTGTACCCAGTATAATAGATTTGAGAAATGAATCAGGTCTTTCTGGCCCCAGGGAATGAGTTGGCCCTCAATAAGTATCTGTTGCTACATGGTTAAATTAAATGCAACCTACTGTAGTCTTCACGCTGGTTCTCCAACATTGGCAACAGGATGATGAATTATTTAGAACTCTATCCAAACTGTTCTCCCTTTAATTCTATCTAGTTTCATAGCATTTACTTAAAAGATTACCAATATCACAGGATTCTACAATTTAAGATATATGTAAAACCCACCCATTGTAACACCTACTTGGGCCCAACGTAGTAGAGTCCTCAAATCCAACTCCTGCCAATAATGTATCCTGAAATATCTTGGAGTGCTTGTAAAAACACCAACACCTTGGTCCTATCCCTATAGATTTGAATATAAGTGGTCTCAGGTGTGGCCCTTGAGCAGGGACATTTTTAGCTTCCAAAAGAGTCTAAGCAGCCAAGTTTGATCCCCAGTGCCTTTGCTGAATTGTCTGAGTTAAGTGTTGGTCAAAGGCCCTTATGAAAATAAAAGACAGTATTAAGTATGGCAATAGGGAGTGTCTTGCCTTCTAAATGGCTTCCTATATACATCAAACCCCTAACTTGGGCCTCATTAATACTAGGTCCCTGCATCAAACGCAGGTTTCTGAGCATATAATAGCAGTATTGAAATGGAAACCATCAACTACTATTAAAAAATACACAGTAATGTCCTACTTGAGAGTTTGAGAGATCCTTCAGGGAGAAAAAAATTCCTCACGTTAATGATTTATAATGTTAGCTCAAGTTTATAAAGCAATTAAATGAAGCAGACCCAGGACTTACTGTTTGAGATTTGACTCTCTCACGTGCTTACGTAACCTTCCCCATGTTCACAATAAAAAATAACGCAAGATGCAGAGATGCCATTCCATTCCAGAATTGCCGAGCTTATTTTATAAGCCACTGGGTTTTGGTGTCAGGAATAACTGGGCCCACATTTTACTCAAATTTAAATACGAAAAAAGAAGCCTGGGAGGGGGTGCAGACAGGAACAACAAGAAGCAGAGACTGAGGGGAGAGTAAATGTAGAGTCACAGAAAGCAAAGGAGAGGATCTGGGATGGACAGAAAGGGACAGGGCCTTGACCAGCACTTATATCCTTCAAATAAACCAAACAAAATCGATTAGAATAAGAATAATTCCAATACAGAGACAGGTTTCTTAATAACTAACAATTCCGTTTAAAAAAGGAAAAAGTGTAGGCAAATCGGTAACACCACCAATGAGTAAGGTCCTGCTTTTACGAGCTGCTTCCTCTGATGACTGGGAGCTTCCTTTGAGTAATCCTCCTTTTCCCCAGAGAAGCTTTATCATGCTTCTCAAATTACTTCCAATGTATTTTTAGCACAAAATAAAGTGCTACTAATCCAAGATTACAACTAAGTGGAATGAAGAGTATCTGAGTCAGAAGTCATCTTCCTTTTAACTCTTTAGACTCGCAAAATCAGAGTGAGCAATCAGCCCTGGTGAACGTGACCTTAGCTCTAAGTAGACCTGTGCTCTTCAGCAAGCAAGTCGTGCTACTTCTCTGGGACTGCGCTTTTATATCTGTAAAGTGACGCAGTTGGGCTAAGTTTCTACAGCCCTCTCTAGTTCCAAAGTACCATAAAATTATAGACTGCAATAATGGTCTTTAAAATTGAGGTACTAGAAAATCTTTCCATTATTCAGAGGATATATAAGAATAAAAGTCATCACTTTTTTCCAAAGGAATAAAAACCACCAAAGAACTAAACTGCAGTTTCTTTTAAAAAGCCTTGGCTTTGCATGCGATTTAAATTCCACCACTTCACAAGTCAAGCTTTCTGCCTTTAAGATATAGTTGGCATTTCACCAAGGAAAAAAGTTATCCTAAAAGTACATTTCATATCCTGCTTTCCCCTCACTGTCCCACCACGCTTTCATTAAAGTTTCCCTGAATCATTTCCTACTTCTCTGTTCCTCAAAGAAAGATGGCAGTTTTGAGAAGTGCAATAATGATTTTAGACAGTAAGTTCTTCTCCAAAGTACACAGTTTAACTTTGAAGAGTTCTGAAGAGAAAATGAAATGTTCCGTATGTAAATATGGTTCAAAGCCGGAGCATCGTAAGTGAAATCTCAAGAGATAAGTACAGGCTAGGTAGTCACCTTGTAAGAAATTCCAAATATTTCAGGACCTGTGCTGATAAATCTCAGTTCTAATTTGCTCTTCACCAGGTAAAGTAAAATACATGTGAAAACCCACTACTGCAGACCCTTAAATTCCTGACATAAACAGTAATACAGAGAAATTTAGCTGCATCCCATATTCAAAGAATTAAATTTAGTGGATTAGCTTTTAATAAAATTACAGAAATTACTGTCTTGCAAATTCAGTGTACATTTATTGAAAAGCTAAACAGATTATAAACATTTTGCCATTTTTTTTTAAAAGGCTTTAGACATTTTAAAACTTTACTCAGTTCACATCTCTTCTCTCCCATTTTACTAACTACCTATTGTGGCATAGGTCACATGGGCGTCATGTTGCTGAAGAATATTCTGTGGCTACCCTGGTAAGGAAATCTATTCCAGAAACGAGCACCTTGCTCCCATGATGGAAGATAAGAAGAAAGAAGTGAATATAAGTTTCCTTCTTGTAAATCTGACAGCCTTTTATATGGGACAAACTATATGAAACGGGAAACCATTCAAAATAGTTATGGTCTACTCTAAATGAACGATTGCATTTATTTGCCAGGTAGAAGGAAGTCTCCAATGGACAGAATATAATAAGGAATAAGAAATGAAAGTTGCATTTCGGACGATTCAAATCTTTCAGAAATGACATGTCATCTGGTCCCTTGCACATAACAGAACCAAAATAAATATATTTCAAATAAGCACTAAAAAAAAAAAAAGATCAAGTGGTTCAACGATAACAGCTTATGTTCATATTGTGGTACTTGCCTTCCCACCCACAGAGCTTAAGGTATTAAATAAACATCATCAGCCACCAGGGCATCCCTGTTATTGATGTAGCTGGAAAGCATTATTCATTCCTTACCCAAACGAGGAAAAGATTTTGGAAGGTTAAATTAGTTGCTCACAGCTACAGAATTAACAGCAATGTAGGGAATAGAACTCAGGTTTCCCTAAGCTATTGCTCCAGATATTTTTTTTCCTTTCATTTCCTAAATAAAATATTTCTCCGTTATCGGCCTTTCGGGTCTTAAGTAGTTTTTCATAGTAATATTAGTCATGAGGCAATACCTTCAAGATAATTCACCAAGTCTGCATGTTTCTATTTTAAAATTCCCTCAAGTGGGCATTGTTTTTCTGATAAAAAAATTTCTATGCAATAAAACTCAAATTTTAAATCCAAAATTATCCAAATTTTTACATAAAATGGCACCAAAATCATTGCTCTGTAAATTAGTTTGAGATTTTTTATCACCTTTTTTTTAAGAAGTCAATTTGCCTCATTATAAAGCACTTTCAGCTTATTATTTTAAAGATAAAAAGATTACGTTTAGGATTTATTACAATAATTCACTATTTGAGTCTATTTGCCTTGGAAATAATTTTAAATATTATGTTCCAAGCAATAGCACCAACAGCACTAAACAACGAATTGGGTATTCCCTTTTTGCCCTTTGTTAGCATGGCAATAACTTTACCATGTCTTGTGGCTATTGTTTCAGTATAATTGAATTCTTAGAAGATTTCATTTACCTCAAAACATTTCAAGAGAACAATATGAACAACTCAATTATCATCAGACAGCTCAGTGAATTGAATCGGAATAAATAGAAATACAGGGATTTGTCTATGAATTATACCATTCTTTCCCACACTGTACTTTCACAGCACCATCAGCAAAAACAAAACCACCTCAGGAAAACACTTGCTTTGTCTTCGATTCTTTCCCCTGCAATTATCACCCTGACAATTTATTTTATTAGTTACATCTGCTTAACCAGGGTGGGCGCTCTCCATCCTACCATACTGTAGCACGAAGTTGGTAAAAACAAATGGCTACTCTATAGCAATCAGAGAAAAAAACCACTATCATAGCAAAGCATTTCTAATTCAAACAGATGTTTGTTAGCATGTGTTCATTTTATGTAATCTCACAAAAAATTATTCGATTTGGACCACAATTGTGATACTGCCATGACTCTCATAGATTTAACCTGTAGTTCTACAATTTAGTGGTCACTACTACAACTTGGAACATTTCAAAATCCTTTACGACCTGCTACTCTCTCCTTCCCACACCTCGAAATGTCGAAATATTTCAACTCTAGTCCATTCCTTAGTGGAACAATCATGTTCCTTCCAAATGTGGTTGTGGAGTAAAAAATGGGATGCTGGGAGCCCCCTAACTACTAACTCACCCAACCAGTGTATCAAGAAAGAGAGGCCATTCCAGGTATCTCTATTCATCCCTAATTTCTCAGCTTTTTAATGATTCTGCTTAAGATGAGAATTCAATGGCAGGAAATCTGCTCAGAGAAATGCTTGTGCACAGGACTGCACGGGCTGAACAGCAGCACAGTGGCCCTCGGTTTGTCTCTGTTGTTTTGGACTCTTTCCCGTTAGCACTCCTTAAGTGATCTCCCCAGGTATAAACCCCAGTTTTCTCATTTTATTTCCATGTTCTGAATGTATTTTATTTAAAATTGCCAAACAACGTTTTCTGGAAATAGCTCTGCTAGCAGTTGCCTCTATCATAACCAATGAATGGCCCTTAGTTTTATTCCTGGCACTTGGAAACACTACATATTTTATGCCTCCATGTTTTATTATCTTTATCCTCTTCAAGATGTAAGCTTTTTGAGGGCATGGAATTTTGTCGATTTTGTTCATGGATTTATCCCAAGTACCTGCAAGAGTGCCTGGCCTATGTACTATTAAATCTGTATATTTGTTAAAGGAACAAATAAATGAATACGTTAGAAGTACCAGATAACCAGAACTGCCTAAATGCTCTTCATCATAGTACTTTGATTTGTTATTCAAAATCTGGGGGCAAGTTAGAAAGGATATGAAAGTGATCAACGTCTGTAAACCAAGAAGCAACCCTAAAAAACAGAATCCAAGTTTACTAAAGAAAATGTACTTAGCTCCAAAATAAATGGAAAAAAAATGTCCTAATTAACATGGAAGGTCAACTGAAATGAGAACTACATGCAATTTTCATTCACTCTGCAGACTTTAATCAACTTCAGAACTGTTACAAGCATATAAATTAGGCTACATTTTAAACACATTAAACCCTTTCTTAATGTTGAAAAAGAGCACTTGTTTCTTTGCTCTGCTTAACTCTAATACAGTAAAAAAAATGATGCTTCAGATGCAATCTGTGAACACAGTTTGCTTTTAAGGCTCTGCAGTTTCACAGATCTTTACGAAATAAAACAGATGAGCCACATACATTAAAGTGAAAGTTACATTTTAATAAATGTAAACTGTAAGTTGCTTTCATTGCTTTATATTAAGATACTACTACATTTCTGTACTAGACAGCAAATAAATGACACCAGCACTCTGAGAGGCTGAGGTCGGAGAATAACTGAAGCACAGGGGTTTGAGGTTGCTGTGAGGTACAATGACACCACTTCACTCTGGTCTGGGCAAAAGTGAAACCCTATCTAAAAAAGTAAATAAATAAAATTTTAAAAGTTAGCCACTGTGCCAAAGAAGACTACAAGACTGAGTAGTTCATACTGAACCAACTTTCCCAAAGATAGCATACTAATTCTAATTCTATACTATAGAAATTTTGGATGATTGTGGCAGCATTAATTACAACAGCAAAAATAAATTGTATAGGCTGTATGGTCACAATTTCATATATAAACATGCATATACATAAAGATGTACACATAAACATTCCACACACACAAATATATTCTCATTAGGGTTAATTAAAAAAAAAAAAAAGTCAAAACATTGGTGGTGGTTTTCTTTGGGCCATGAGATGTTTTTGTAATTGTTGTTGCAGTTTTGGGCCGGGGCCAGGTGTGAACCTGCCACCTCCAGTATACGGGTCCAGCGACTACTCCTTGAGCCACAGGCACTGCCCTGGGCTATGAGACTTATGGATGATTTTCATGGTTCTGGTTTCTTTCCTTTTCTGTGCACTAGTCATGTACTTGTTTTAAAATAAGAAAACAAACATTAAAAAGTTCCACTGAAATCAAAAAAAGACCTTGAGAAACACCTTTCAGGAATCTGATCAAAATAACTGTGCTAACCTATATGCAGAATCTTTCATTTTCAAAGAAGTCATAATTTCATGTGAAATATGCTATGCAAAGGAATGTATATGTGTGTGTGAGTGTGAGTGAGTGTATGCACACACACAAGCGTGTGTATACACGTCTGTATCTCACTTGGGGAAAAATGCAACATAGCAGAATTTCGTTACATCTTGGTTTCATCCATTTTCCTTTTATATATGCTCTTTTAATCTCTGCATAATTACCTTCTACTTTTATATCCAGTATAATTGTTACTCAATGCAAAGTTCAAATAAGATTGAAAATAACAGAATGAAGTAATGAGTTATTTGTTATGGTTAAAATGACCTTAGAAATTAGACTTTAAGAGGCTATTTTAATTATTGAACATCTATCACAGTGAAGTACTATTCTAGGCACTATGCAGAAAAGAATGAATACAACATGGTAGCTAATTATTAGCCATTTGCCTCTTCCCAGGCATCTCCAAGGAGCCTGTCTAGTGATTCTATTCTGGGTTATCCTTGGAACTCAGTAACTCCTATTTCAGCCACTTTCACATACTCCAGTTCCCTGGTTCTTGCTTCTTCCTGGCCCTCCACATTTTGCCATTGCTCCCTACACTCTCAGGGTAAAACAGCAAGAATCAACGAAATGCTATATAACATATTACCACAAACCCAGTAATGAAGTCTCATTCTTTGAAGTCCTGGCTAGTAAAATGCCATGAAATAAGTAAAGAACCAAGGTTCAATCCATTTACACTACCTACATGATACGATGTGTACTTATTACTTCTTGACCTTATTAAAACCTCCTCTCACTGTTCCCAAAGTGTGCTCACTCCCATGTTTTCCGTCCTGGGAAATGAAGGACAAATATTAATGTCCTTTTTTAACCTTTAAAGAATGAGAGGACCATCTATCTTTCCAGGTCGCATGGTGTACGCACTAGAATCCAGAGTCCGAGTCTTCCGAAATAAAAAGCTTTTGACAAGATACGTCTCGATTGCTTCCTTTTTCTTTATAAACAAACGAAGAAAAGCAATACGTTTTGATATTCCTAAAAATATGAAATCCTTCTAAATAATCTCAGAGTCTTGGGATGGCTTTGTAAGCCATGGATTTAGATCTAACACTATTTGACTAGATCTAGGGGCTACAATTCCTTCATCCAGGGTACTCATGTCAGAGGTAGACAGCAAACTCACTCCCTGCTTATTCAACTGTTTGGTAACATTTGCTATCTAATATTTTGCTTTTTAATAACATTTGTGTGCTTGTCTGCCTCTTTTTCCTTATGGCTTTACTTGAAATAATCAACAATGAGTTACAGGAAATGAGGAACACGATGAATCTCGAAGTAATTTCTCTAAGTTTTCCCATGGATAATAGGTAAGAACATGGAAGAAAAAAGAAGGAGATGTCTTGCCGAATTCTGGTCTGCCTGGATGTAAACTCTTAGAAATGTGATTTCAATCCCAACAGTGTGGCAAGCAAGACATCCAAAATTGAGGTTGTCTCATAACAGAAAGAAACTACAAGCATTATTTAGGGAGGAAAAACATTCACAGAATAACCTTTGGAGAATTAAAGATTTAAATTCTTTAAACTCTGGATATGGCTAACTCTCTTTGAGGTAGTACAAATGAAATTCAAAAGGAAAGACATCATCTTTGATTGAATCTGCATCACCAGGAGATGTGCAAAGCAAGAATTTTGTGGCGCATTATAAACTCAACCTTCCCCCCAAGGACTGTGCTATAGGAACCTGTAAAATTTTGTACTCAATAGAATTCTGTTGCTGTTCTGTGTGATTATTCTGACATTCAGAGTGTAATAATTTCCTGAAGAATCACATATGTACAAACAGACGGACACATATGCACACACACATATACAATATTACAATTTTAAGGAATTTATAAATCCCTTAAAACACATCCATGGATCCCTAGCTTTAAAAAGTCTGCTTTGATATTCAAAGTAGCTTATACTATACTCATTAATTATCACAATATGTAGATGAGATCTATAAAGAGCAGAGAGAACTGAACTTATCCTTCTCACATTGTTCAAAAGAAGTAACCAGGCACGGGTGGGAAGGACAGCCAACATAATCTAATTTCTCATTAGACAGGAACTCACAATTAACAACCTGGGCACAGCCCCAGCAGTTGATAAAGTTAAACACCTAGAAACCAAATAGGTACCTTTACAAGTTCTGCTTTAGGCTATAATACCAAAATCTGTTTGTATGCTAGGATACAAATAATGACAATAAGCCAGTCAGGCAGACTTAGACTCAATTTTTCAAATCTAGGTATTTGCTGATACTTACTTGCGGGTAATTGGATAATCAAAGTAAGTTTTTGTAGCACAAGATACTTCCAATAATCTCCAGTGTCTCAATGTTTTAACCGTTATATAACTTCTTCCTCTGCCTTTATAACATTATGGGCTGTAGCTGCAGTAAAATCCTAAGTAAAATGTTGTCTTTCAGAAGAAAAACATTTAAATTAGCAGGATCCCAAAGCAATTCAGTAACCCAAATAGAAGAAGTATGTAAATACAGTCTTAAAGACTTGAGAAATTCCTAACCTTTTTCCAAAATACTTCCCTACCTCAAATTTTGTCTTTGTTATTAAAATAATTCCCAGGTGTCATCATGTGTCATAGCACAAAGCACCTGCGCTCAGCAAACACCTACGTAACAAAGGGAATTTTCAGAAATGGACACAAAATAATTCCTAGTGAACTAGAGAAAAACTGTCACAAGGAAATGCAATTTATTCCTTGCCTTAAAAAAGTGAAAGGAATTCAAATGAATTTCTTTTAGTTAATGAGATTACGAACCCGCATATCACCTTGGGCCACAGCGAAGAAGGCAAATAATATTTATTAAGCATCAACTACCTGCTAGATACTACCAGATGCTACACAAATGCTACAGTTTTGCATTTCACTGGTGCAACAACATTGAGGGAGAAAGAAATCTTAACATCCCTAACTTACTGATGGGAAAATGGAAGCTCAGAAACATTACATGTCATAACTAAATCACAAGCCAAAAAAAAAAAAACCCTAGATTGAAAATCAGGTTACTCTGGTTCCAGCCTGTGGTTCCTCTATTTACCTGTTTCTACATATTTTCTTTATTTTGTAAATGAAAGGTCAGACTAGGGATAATCTCTAAGGTCTCTTTTAATGAAAATTATTACCCAAACTGTTTACATTATATACTGGGTTTGGGGGTTTTGTGCTTGACAGGTAAAGGAATGTATCTTCTCCCGTATTATAGAATACCATCTTCTCTACTATAGCTATCTGTCAATCGATCGATCCATAGATAGATAAGATAGATAGATAAAAGCAAAAGATACCTATGTAAAGATTATAAATCATATCTTTTGACCACTCATTTTTCCTTATTTAATCCATTCTAATGATTTCTTGGAACTTGGACATGTCCACTTCCTAATTATACAGTAGAGCGTTTAAAATTTCAAAAATCTTTTGGACCACTGCCAATGGCCCAGTAAAAAATTGCTCAGCCTGCACAAGTAAGAGAGTAACATGAAAGCAGCTGTTTTATTTTTTTTACAAAGGGTTTATATAAACATCATGACGAGGCAGAACACTGACCTTCATGATGAGGAATGTGACATATAACAGAATAGTCAGCTCTTCCCACCGGCTTGTCTTCATTGATTTTAATTTTGAGTAAAAAAAGAGAAGAAATAGTCACCACGACCAAGCGAAGGAAAGCCTATTTGTTTCACTGGCAATAAATCTAAGTAAATAATCCAGTTTAAAAAATCAAAATCAGTGCCTATCAAAGCAAGGTTTTAGTGTCATAATAACACCCTTAATAGCGAAGTTAAACTGTAAGACATAACCTGAAAAACACCATCTTCCAGCACCAATGCACGGATCTAAACTCCCAACCATTTCATCACAAACTGACTACAGATATCTCTTAATACCAAGATTTTCAGCCAACGTTTTAAATGTTTTTTGCTAAGAAAATGCTTTTACTTATGATTCAAAAACTCGATATTATGTGTGAATTCTACAAGTGGAAAGAGTTGTGAGTTACATTCCAATGCCATTAGTAAAAGACAGTAGATATTATGAAAAGCTTAGCGTGACTACAAATGGGACGTAAGCGTCCATATTTAACAATAAATAATTAATCATATTGAATTTTTGGTCATGGTAAAAAATAATTCTTATCATTTTTTAAAACTTTAGCTGCCAAATATTAATGCCAGACTGGAATTGGGCTTTCTATTAAAATAACAAAGTAGTATTTTCATCTCCTTCTTCATAAGAGATTATAAAAATTATTCCCAGGCTCGGCGCCTGTGGCTCAATCGGCTAAGGCGCCAGCCACGTACACCAAGGTGGCAGGTTCGAATCCCCAGCCCGGGCCTGCCAAACAATAATGATGGCTGCAACCAAAAAATGGCCAGGCGTTGTGGCAGGCGCCTGTGGTCCCAGCTACTTGGGAGGCGGAAGCAGGAGACTCGCTTGAGCCCAGGAGTTGGAGGTTGCTATAAGCTGTGATGCCATGGCACTCTAACCCAGGGGGATAGCTTGAGGCTCTGTCAAAAAAAAAAAAAAAAAAAAAAAAAAAAAATTACTCCCAATCATTTGCTTAAGGAAAGATTCTGTGTTTCACCAGAATACTTTTGGTGCATTGTTGATTTTATTATGGTTTTGATGTAAACAAATATAATTTTATTTCTTTGGAAGATTTCCTGATAACTCTATCATCTTCTATTTTATTTTTAAATATAAAATTAATTACTATATTAGTAGTAATTGCTATTATAAGTATTTGTATTACTACTATTCAAATATTTATATACCCTTATTCTCAGGCACATGTGTCATTATTTCAGTAAATGACCGATCTCCTGTGATAATTCTTGTGGTTCTTCTTTGCATAACAAGACCCAAATGCAGAAAAATAAAAATCTCAAGATGTCTTTTCTTCTAAACTATCTTTGGGATTTCCTGTAAGGCTTTGAACAACCATAGAGATTCATTTCCTTGCCTTATAAGATTAGGACACTAAAAGTAATTAAATTTGTTGGTATAGTCCATATTTTTTAATTAGCTTAACACCCTTGTAAGGGCCTGACAGAAAGAGTTTCCAAATAGAGAAATTCACCCTTCTGTGTATTGTCCTCAGGTAAACATTATTAACATAAAATACATGTCCAAGAAATTCAATTTACAAGAAGAATCTAGAGATAGTTAATACCTTCTCTGTGTGTATAGTCTTCTCTTCAGGGAAAACGTTAACCAAAACCCTATAAAGTAGTTAAGTTTTGAACTCTGATAGAGAATTTCTTCTCTTCTCTATTCTGATATGGATGGTTACTTTAATAAATTAATCACAGCTATTCTGTCATTAACCTGGTGGTTTCTGCATTCCTCTCCCACTTTCCTGAGGGCTCTGCTATAAACTGTAGGTTCTGGGTGGTACCTGTGGCTCAGTGAGTAGGGTGTCAGACCCATATACCGAGGGTGGTGTGGTCAAACCCAGCCCCAGCCAAACTACAACGACAACAACAGAAATAAATAAATAAAATAAAATAAAATAAAGTAAAAACTGTAGGTTCTATAAATTGAATATTCCAACAATGGCTTCAGTGGAAAAGACTGAACCAGATCTTCTAACAGTGATGTTTTCAAAAATGTGCCTCAAGGGTACAGGCTTCAGAGCTGATATCCTGTCCACATCAGCCAGACTGTACTAGAGTACTAAGTTGATTTCTAGGACTGAAGACTTCATGAGACAGAAGAGGTCTTTAATTTGAATTCAAACTTGGCTCGGTGCCCATAGCACAGTGGTTAGTACACCGAGGCTGGCGGGTTCAAACCCAGGCCAGGTCAGCTAAACAACAATGACAACTGCAACAAAAAAATAGACAACCGAAAATTCAGACTTAAGTATCACTTAATGAACTGATGAGGGGAATCTAATTGGGATTATTTATTTGCGAGAGCACCAATATGTTTTTAATGTTCTCTAATTTGGTTTATATGTGATAAAGCTCTTCATTATTCTTGATGTATCTTTAATCTTCAATTTTAATAAAGGTTCCTTAATTGATATCTGGTTCCCACTGAACCCTGAGAAATTCAGTATCACTTTTTTGGTAAGTTTTCTTACTTTTAATGGCAAAGTAGTTAAAAGGATAAATATACTAAGAACCTGCTTTCTCTTTTACTACATATAATTTGACATATCAGCTTTGCAAATTGCTTTAATTTTATGGAGTGTTGTATTTAAGAAGAACTATTTCCTGAAATGGGAATGAGAAGCCCACCAAAGGGACAAAGGCTGCATTTCTTAAGTGGAACCCAAACAATGCCTACAAAGCCCTCCAGTAAATGGGTGTGTTACCAAGTCTAAGTTTATAGGATCCCAGTCTGAAGGGAAGTAAGGAAGGTAAATTCCTGTTAGACCAAGAAGCTCATTGGGGAGACATAAAAGACAAAGGAATTCACCCACATTTATAAGAACTTCAGGGGATATACTCCCAATGGAGATGAATATGTTGCATTTGGCTTCTGAGCTTCTGAAGCAATGGTTCTCAACCTTCCTAATGCCGCAGCACTTTAATACAGTTCCTGTGGGTCACGACCGACAGGTTGAGAACCACTGTTCTGAAGAGAAGACTAAATAATGAAGATTTATTAAAAAACAAAAATCTTTCACACAACAGAGGCTACTGAAAATACAACTCTAGATTTCTAATAAAAGCTTTGAATAGAATTTCATTTTCTATACTTATTTGTTGTTTAATTCAGTATGGCCCTAGATATTTTGATTCTACTACAAGGCTATGCTTCTTAATAAACACTGTTGGACCTATATGAATGAATCAGATCAAAACAAAATGAGACCAGCTTTTTTGTAGTAGTTTCTAACAAGAATCATTCTTGGACACTACTTGTGTTCAGGCCGGCCTGGTGGCTCACGCCTGTAATCCTAGCACCCTGGAAAGCTGAGGTAGGTGGATTGCTTCAGCTCAGAAGATGGAGACCAGGCTGAAGAAGACAGAGATCCTGTCTCTACTAAAAACAGAAAATCTAGCTGGGTATTGTGGTGGGCACCTGTCCCATCTATTCAGGTAGCTGAGGTAAGATGATCGCTTAAGCCCAAGAGTTTGAGGTTGCTGTGACCCATGATACCAAGGCACTCTCCCCAAGGCAACCAAGTGAAATTCTGTCTCAATAAATAAATAAATAAATAAATAAAAAGAACAAATGTTCAAAACTGAGAAGCAAGTAAAAGAATGAGGGCATACTCTTCACCAAAGGATTAATTAATTCTGTAAAATATGTACCTTTGTCTGACTCACTATTTGACACTGATTAAGATATTTCATAATTTTGAGAAAAAGAGTAAATGTGTGGAAGACTCATGGCAATACCAACAGTACCCACATGACCTGCAAATAAACTTTGCCTAGTAGAAAAGCAAATGATTTCTGCCTGGCAGCAAAGACAACCTCAAAGTTTTCTTTCACTGCCCAATTGCACATTTAGTATAAAATTTAGGAACATTACTCTAGTAGTCTTTCATAAATTATAAATGTGTTCCTGGTCTTAGAAACTTTTGAATCTGCCTTACCAACCTGCTGATTTCCTTGATAATAAAGTAATTTATCTTTAGGAGACACTCATTTACATATAAAGGTAAAATAAGTTTACTAGGAGCAGGAAGATTTCCTGCTTCTCATGTTATAGATCCAGTAAATGTGTGAACAAGGAAAAACTAAAAGTAGGTTAATCAATCCATTATAGAATGCCATGATAGTTTAACAAATGCTTAATTTGTGCACGTTTTAAAACAGAGCCATCCTACCGTATCTATATCACACAGGTTCTTTACAAACAGGCCTGCTAATTGCCTACCCAGCCTCCACCCCACCCATCCTTAGTCCAAGACAATCTCTGTGGCCTGTGCATCAGGAATGGCTGTTAAAACCTCAACCTCAGTTCCAGCTAAGGGAGAAAGGAGGGCCTGAGAGAATAGGCCAATCAGGCAGTCAGATTCTCCCCAATGCTGATTGGTTTAGGCATGAACATGTGACATAATTTTGGCCAATTGGATTAGAAGATAAATATGTTGCTGGGCATCTCAGAAAAGTTCTTCATGTTTATATACATATATATGCATACACACATATATACGAGACATAAGGAAGAAATAACCAATAACCCTCTTTTTCTTCGGGATATTGTCATGTCTGAATTTAGTACCTAGAACAGCTGCAAACCATATACCCATGGGGAGGGGGGGTGTAGCTTGAGATAACAAGATGACCTACTATGGTAGAGAAGCAAAGAGATAAGAAAAATCTGGAACCTTGATGAGACCACTGAGTCCCTGAATTACCCAGTCCTGGACCTGACGTTAGTGAAAGGAGCTTTCCTTACGGCTGAAACACACTGACTTGTGTTTTCAATTACTTGCAGCTAGGAAACAAACACGTAAGAGATAGAACTTCTGCCACATTTCCCAGTCATCCCTGGAGCTTTTTGCTGCAGTGATTAAAGGATCTCTGATTATACCTGTTTATATAAAGTTCAAAAGTTAACTCCTTATCCTGTATCTCCACATATTTGGAGTCCTAGCTTTGCCTTTCCCAAAACATAAAACCTCCAGCAATTTAGTTAACTTCTCCTGAACTTCAGTTCCCTCATCTATAGAATGAGTTTAATATGAACCTCCAAAGGCTTTTTGTGAGAAGCAAATAACTTATTTAAAAATGTCTGGGAGTAGAAGTGGTCAGAGAAGTAATTTTTTAAGTATCCAAAATGTCTGACTTGGCATGGATTAAAAATTACACATTCAGGCTCGGCGCCTGTGGCTCAATCGGCTAAGGCGCCAGCCACGTACACCTAATGTGGCGGGTTCGAATCCCCAGCCCAGGCCCGCCAAACAACAATGACGGCTGCAACCAAAAAATGGCCAGGCGTTGTGATGGGCGCCTGTGGTCCCAGCTACTTGGGAAACGGAGGCAGGAGACTCGCTTGAGCCCAGGAGTTGGAGGTTGCTATGAGCTGTGATGCCATGGCACTCTACCCAGGGGGATAGCTTGAGGCTCTGTCTCAAAAAAAAAAAAAAAA
>CAUYQV010174235.1:0-55106 GCA_963574575.1 Galagoides demidoff | reverse complement strand
GACCACAGGCGCCCGCCACAATGCCTGGCCATTTTTTGGTTGCAGCCATCATTGTTGTTTGGCGGGCCCGGGCTGGGGATTCGAACCCGCCACCTTAGGTGTACGTGGCTGGCGCCTTAGCCGATTGAGCCACAGGCGCCGAACGAGAAAATCAATTTTAAATGGAATAGTTACAGTATTTTTAAACTTGTTTTGCCTTTGCAGCTTAATTAAAGCATATAATTACAATACAGTAAAGAGGTGGCATCCTTATCTTTGTTCCTGTGTTAAGTATCGTGTCCTTTTCGTCTGGCTACCTTTAACAATTTCTCTTTAACACTGTTTTTGTGCTATTCTGATTACAAGGACCTCAGTACAGTTTCCTTCATATTTCTTGTGCTTTGGGGATTGTTGAGCTTCTTAGAACTTTTTTTTTTTTTTTACTGAATGATAGCTGTGTACATTAATGCAATCCTGGGGTACAGTGTGGTGTTTTCATATACAATTTGAAATATTTTCATCAAACTGGTTAACATAGGAGCACTTTATGTTTATAGTTTTCATGAAACTTGAACACACTTTTCAGTCATTGCTTCTTCAAATATCTTTTCTGTCCTCTCTTCTTTTATGGAGACTCCAATTATATGTATATTAGGGTACTTGAAATTGTCCCCAAGGACTGATTCTCTGTTCATTTTTTTAAATTCTTTTTTTCTGTCTTTCGTTTTGGACAGTCCCAATTGCTGTTTCTTCAAGTTCCCCAAACTTTTCTTTTGCAATGTCTACTATGCCATAAATCCTATCCAATATAATTTTCAGGCCAAATATTATGGATTTCACTTCTGTAAGTTTGAGTGCCCTCTTTATGTTTTCCTTCTATTTAATTTTCTCAACATATGAAATAGAGTTCAAAAATTGGTTTAACAGCTCTGCCACTAATTCTAACATCTGTGTCAGTTCTGAGTTGGTCTTGAGTAGTTCTTTTTCTCTTTCTTCAGGGACAAATTTTCCTCCTTCTTTGTAAATTTGGTAATTTTTGATTGGATGCCATAAATTGTGAAATTTATCCTGTGGGATGATAGATACTTTTATATTCTTACATATACCCTTGCACTTTGTTCTGGGATACACAAAAGTTGCTTGGAAGCAGTGTGCTCCTTTTGGGTTTTCCTCTTATGATTTATTAGGCAGGTGTGGAGCAGTGTCCAATGTAAAACTAATAAATCCCTACTACAGAGGCAAGACCCTTCTGAAGTAAGACCCTTAAACTGTAACCAATGCCCTGTGGATTTTGATCTTTTCCTGGTTGGCTGGTGGAAACAGGCAACATTCCCTGCCTGGGTGAACATTCAGTTCTATTCCCTTTAATCCTTTTGGGTGGCTCTTCACCAGCCCAAGGTAGCTTGCTCACATGCACACGCTGGTGAGTGCTCTCCTGACTACCCAGGGACCTCTGCATATCTCCAGAGCCATCTGTACAATTTTCTCCTATTCTCCTCTCCTGTCCTCCCCTCTGTGAACTGATCTCTCTGTGTCTGTGCCTGATACCACCCCTGTGCTGCACCTTGCCCACTCTCCCAGCAGTGAACTGGCCCAACTGCAGGGCTCACCTTGTTGTTTCCTATATCTCCGAGATTACTCCCCTCTGTTGCCTGATATCCCTTGTACTGAAAATAAGATTTCTATATGTTTTGTATTTTTTGTTTCTGGCTCCTTTCAGGCAGGAGGGCAAATCTGTTCCTGCCGCTCTGTCTTGGCTGGAAGTGAATGTCTTCCATGCTTAGTCGTTGTTATCTCTCAATGTGGCCACCAACTTGGGAGGGTTGCTTTTGTATCGCTTTTGCGTATTTCATAAAAATTTTTAAAAATGGCAAAGAATAAAGCTCTGTTACTAGCAAGCATGGTTTCTAGTTTGTTTTTCCTCTTGTCATTTGCTTTGCATGTACCACATATCCCTCCCCGAGGCTGCTTTATGTGCATTGTCTCATTTTAATCTTTATAATAACTTTACAATGTAAATACTATTATTCCCATTTTATATATAAGGAAATGGAAACCTGGAGAGTGGAGTAACTTCCCCAATGTTATACAGCTAGTAGGTAATAGGGCTGAGAGTTAAAATTCTGTTTCTACAGTTCCAAAGCTTGTGTTCTTATTCACTACACGTCTGCGTGCACTGAAGAGAAGCTCTTGGACCACAGCAAGTATGTTGGAACACGGTAGCATTACTAAAACACATCCATGCACAGTACGTTCTCTGATAACTTGACAAAGCATAATGATAACAATTTTAGGATGGATTTCAATTTAGGGGTTGTTAAGAAAAGATCTGCATAAATGTAGAAAAGGCTTAAAAAGTTTTTTATCGTGGCAACAAAATAATTTTAAAATTGGGACATGTAGGCTGGATATGATGGCTCCCACCTGTAATCCTGGCACTCTGGGGGGCCGAGGCAGGTGGATCACCTAAGTTTAGCAGTTTGAGATCAGTCCGAGCAAGAGAGAAACCCCATCTCTACTAAAAATAGAGAAAAGTAGCCAGGTGTTGTGGTGAGCACGTGTAGTACCAGCTACTCAGGAGGCTGAGGCAAGAGGATCACTTAAGCGAAAGAGTTGAGGTTGCTATGAGTTATGATGCCATGGCAGTCTACCCATGGTGACACAGTGAGACTCTTTCTCAAAAAAAAAAAAAAAAAAGAACAAATAAATAAGTAAAATTAGGACATGCATCTGTTCAAATGAAAAATATCTATTGGTTTTATAGATTACTACGTAGTTTGAGAGTACTAGGTAGGACTCAAGGCAAACTCTGCTTTCTGAGTGTAACTGTAGACTGCTCTTGGAATAGGGACTGCCCCTTGACAACACTGTAGAGGAGCATGCCATTCAAGTACAATGTCTTTTTGTTTTCTTGGTAATTTTGTTGCTCTTTTGTATAAAAAAAATTCATTCTTCTGTCTATGAGCAACATTTTTCTTTTTTATTTATTTTATTTTATTTTAGACAGAGTCTTACTTTGTCGCCCTTCATAGAGTGCCGTGATGTCACAGCTTATAGCAATCTCAAACTCACAGGCTAAAGCAATTCTCTTGCCTCAGCTTCCTGAGTAGCTGGGACTATAGGCACCTGCCACAACATTCAGCTATTTTTAGAGATGGGGCCTTGCTCAGGCTTAGGCTGGTCTTGAACCTGTGAGCTCAGGCAATTCACCCGCCCTTGGTCTCCCAGAGTGCTAGGATTACAGGTGTGAGCCACTGCGTCTGGTCTTTGAGTAATCTTTTTTAGAAAACAACCTTTCCTGAGAGTAAAGGTGAGAGGCTAGTCACATACTCTGACAAGTGCAGCGCAGAGTCACACATCCAGGGCTGCTTGTCTACAAGAATCACTGCCTCTGTATGTAATACTGAAGAGTCAGGCTGCTGCTCAGGATCCTCATTTCTGATAAAAGTTTTCACCTCCACAGTGAGTTAATCTCAGAAATAAATGAATGTCTGAGCTTTCTGTACAAATTCTGAACCAATGAACAGCTTTGAAATAGTTCGAGGCTTCACATCAGTAATACCCTTTATAAAAGTATAGCTATCTTAATGCAAAGACTGCTATAATTTGGGCCTACCTCTAATGGGAATGGTTTAAATACATGTCTTATTTCAGAAGAGTGAGACGTGATGGTGCCATGCAAGCCATAGCTTTTCTTTCTTTCTTTCATTTTTTTTTTTTTTTTGAGACAGAGTCTCACAGTTACCCTGGGGTAGAGTGCTGTAGTGTCATTGCTCACAGCAACCCCAAAATCTTGGGCTCAAGTAATTCTCTTGCCTCACCCTCTCTAGTAGCCGGGACTACAGGCGCCTGCCACAACACTTGGTTAGTTTTTCTATTTTTAGTAGAGATAGGGGTCTTGCTTTGTTCAGGCTGCTCATGAACTGCTGGACTCAGGCAATCCACCCGCCTCTCAATCCACCTCGGCCTCTCAGGGTGCTATGATCACAGGCACCGCCCAGCCATCCACAGCTTTTCTTAACATGAGATATCAGTAGTCATGGAGCCTTTCTCATACAGTCACAGACAATGTCTAACATTAACACGAGCAGCCATGACAAATGGAGTTGGGAAGTAGCTCTTGGCAGAATCCCCAAGGTTGCAAGCAGGAGATGTGTGTTCTTCCCTATAAAGTCCCTGTTCTTAGGGACCCTTCCCTGTCACCCTGTCAGTGAGATTCAGGCACTTCCTCTTCTGAATCCCATGTGTTCTTTTCCTGACTCAAACTTAGACCTTGGAACCTAGTGACTGGGCCCTGAGAACAACCAGTGCTACTACGAAGCCTGTGGCTCTCTGAGCAAACTAAACCTGATTGGAAAACTCATGTACTTTCTTTTTCAAAGTCAAAAGTTTGATGACAAAAACAATGAAAGGACCTGTTTTAACCCATGTGGACCAGTTTTTTTTTTTTTTTAAAGCAGTTTTTGGCCAGGTTTGAACCCACCACATCCGGTATATGGGGCTGGCGCCCTACTCCTTGAGCCACAGGCGCTGCCCTGGACCAGCTTTGATGATGAAGCTTCAGGCAGACACGGAAAGAGAAATGGGACACATAACACACAGACAAAGGAAATGATGAGGAACAGACTAAGTAGGAGGCAGAAATGAAAACATGCAGAAGAGGGTGATTCTGGTTCAATGCTCTAGGGTTCCTAATGTTTTAAACAAAAAGAAAATAACTGTAATGAAATGTAATGAGACCCTTTGACATTGAGGAAGTGATAGCTCAGGCCTGGCCTTCTAATGCACACCTGTAATCTGTGACTTGCAGAAGAACATTTCCCGAAAAGAGCAGTCCTCCCTGAGCTCAGGTCAGGCCAGTCCCCTGGTTTGCTGCTCTGGAATGGGTCACACATTGCTAATCCTTGTAAAACCAGCTAAAGAACAATCCACCCCCGAGAATTTTCTTCTGTTTGTTGCGAATTCTGGCTACTTTAGTTGCTTTGTTTCTCCTCCACTTAAATAAATATTCCTCAAGTTGATGTGCCAAATTGTTCTTTTGGAATAACAGAAGGTTTAACACGTGTACGTACATCTGGGGAGCATGTCTACAGATTACTGACAGCTTCACAGACATCTTTTCTTTTTCTCCTCAAGATAAGCTAAGGGAAGAAGGGAGTTATTATGGCCACTTCACAGATGCTGACAGTGAGACTCAGAGGAGTTAAAAGGTGACTTGATCCAAGTTATATAACTAGTAGTTGGAAGACGCAGAAGTGAAGTCTGGGATTATTCCCGATGCCAACCAAGTCCACTGCCTTCCACTCCAGTGCAGCTTCATCTCCAAAAGAAGAGAAGAAGTGAGCAGTTGGAGGAATAGTGGTTACAATAAAGAGACACAGATTTAATCTTCTTTGGGGTCATATAGAAAAGAACAAGTATTTGGTCTGTGGTTCTGAATTTACGGGGTAAATGACCATGGGGTAAATAATGGCATTTTTAAACATCCATCTTTGAAAGATGGAAATGACAATTACTAGCTGGCAGGGCTGCAGTAGGAAGGGAACAGGCTAGCACAGGGCAGATGCACAGTGGTGAGCCTGTCATGTAGCAGGTTCCCAACAACGTATGTGCCACCTAAGACATGGCAGCTGTTGGCTACGTAAGCCTAAGTGCTGCAAGTCCACATACTTAAAGGGGCGGTAATTCTTACATACTACTCATGGGGTATAATCAACACCTCTGAAGACCATCTCTTGTGTTTTGATGGCAGATGTCCCACTAACTCCTACGGAGCCCAAGGGTAGCACACTTGGCACCCTCTCCATGGGGCTGGCTGTGGAAGTTCCCCGTCTGAACCAGACACTGGCAATGCCAAGAAAGCATTTTGAGAAGCTGGATCAATAATTCAGGTAGCCAACTCAACTATGTTTACCCAGGACTTTCCCACTGTCGATATTAGAAATCCTTTGTCCCAAGAACTTTTCAGTTCTGTTCAGAGTGGGAGAGCTGGTCACGGTTTCAATTACAGCAATTAAACTAGTATCAAAATGACAACAACAAAAAACTCAAATTTATTTCTTTTTAGCTATTTCTTGACAGAAAACAAGGCAAAAACCTTGGACTGCTAAAACCACATGTTCTAAACCAGTGATTCTCAAAGTGTGGTCCCCAGGCTAGGCTAGCAGCATCAGCAACATCTGGGAACTTGTTAGAAAAACAAAGCTGGTGGCACCACACCACACACCTCATGAGTCACAAACTGTGGGGATGAGGCCTAGGAATCTGTTTTGTTTGCTTTATTTTTTTGCATGAGGGTCTCTCTCTGAGACGTAGGCAATGGGGTCATTATCGTAGCTCACTGCAATCTTGAACTTCTGGCCTCCAGTAATCCTCCTACCTCATTGTCCTAGGTAGCTGGGATTCCCGGCATGCATCAGCACACCCTGCTAATTTTTAAATTTTTTGTATAGAGGAGTCTTGCTATTACTCAGGATAGTCTCAAAGTCCTGGACTCAAATGACCTGCCTGCCTCAGTCTCTCAAAGTGTTGGGATTACAGGTGTGAGCCACTGTGCCCAGCCAGGAATCTGGGTTCTAACAAGCCCTTGGGGGTGATTATGATGCTCAAGTTTGAGAACCACTGGTCTGAACCATAAGTAGAAGTTAAACTAGATGCTAAGTAGAATTAAAATGATAAAAGTTCAAGAGAGAAAACTTCTTCCCTTTGTCCATTATCACTTAACTTCCATTTCTGATTGCTTAAATTGAACAAGGCAAACACCACGACAGCACTTCCTGCCCCTTCGTTCCACAGGAATCCAGTACGACTTGGAGACTATCAAGTGTAAAGTGCCTCCAGAAGGTACCACGCTGATAAGCAAGGCATCTTTTGGGGGAGATCATACATATTACATCACTGGCGGCCACATGTGAGTGCTGTTTATGCATGTGTTCTCCACAAGGACAATGAGGGACTCCTCCCAGTCTCTGAACACCAGAATCTAGTTTCCTCTCCTCAGCTGGTGCTCTGGGGCCTGACTCCAGGAATAACAGCCTCCTGGGGAGATTAAAGCTCTGGCAAGCACAGTTTATCTTGGTGAATGTGTACTCCAGCTCTGTGTATATGTGCACGTATACATACACTGCAGTATTTATATTTGCTATGCATGTCCAGTATTACTGGAGATGAATGTGGAAGGGCTAGGCCACACCTATGAAGTTGAGACTTGAGGTTTATTGAAGTGCAAAGTTGGTTTCCCTGAACTGTGCTCTGTCCCTGTGTGGTACAAACACACATGCACACATCTCAGGAAAAACACCTTCCCTCCCTGCAGACAAGGTCAGCAATCTTCTGTTTCCAGAAAGAGTGGAGTATTTTATGGTGCCTTCTTTTATCTGTGGAGATTTTGCTTAGTAGAAAAATACAGAGAATCACTGATCTCTTCGGTAAGGAAATGAAATGGCCAGATGAGCTGACTCAGGACCGTTGTTGCCTTAAGTCAAGTTCACACAGGTGGCACTGAAGTGGAAACCAATGGGTGCCCAGCCTAGCACTGAGACAGAGCTGTGCAGGTGCCCCAGCTTTTAGGTGGAGATGCTGTCTCCTAGTTTCCTCTTTTTTTTTCCTTTGGTGGGTGTGAATATTTCCTCAGGAAGGAGCAGATAAGTTCCTCCTTTGCCTTGTGAGCGCTTTCTTATTCCCTGGCCAAATAAAAATTCTAAAAGTCTTCTGTACAGGCAGTGCCACTAGGATTCACAGCACATGTTCACAACAACCTACAATCACTGGGCGATTAAAAGCCCCCACCTCCACTTTCATGCAAAGCTGAATGGGTGGCTTGGACCTTTATAAAATGTTATAAACACATAAGCACTCTTAAAGGCTCCACCTGCTTGACACAATCTCTCAGTCCCTGTGTGTGACTGAACAGCACCCTCCCCACCATGTGAAATGAGAGAGGCTGCTCTGCGTGTTGTCAGTGTGGCATTCCGCCCCTGGGCTGGGCAACTGGTCAGAGAATAAGCAGAAGAGAGAAGAAGAGCTGGGCAAACCAGCCTGAGGGTTTATGTTGTGAGAATGGAAAGAAATGAGAAAAATCAAGATGTGGTAGAGAAAAGAAACAGAAAGAGGGGAAGGGAGATGGAGGAGGGACTCAGAGGAGGTAGGGCCTGGAGCAGCCAGGAGGAGCTCCTCAGGAGGACTGGCCTCAGGGGTGATGCAGGGAGCCAGGGAGGACTTGGTCGTTAGGAGGGCTGCTTAACCTAAGAAATGACCACAGATGTAAGAGCTTATGAGGATACATGTTTATCCTCTATGGTTCTGAGTGTGGGCAGGGCTGGTCCTTAGGGGACCTGGGGAGAACATGTCCCCCTGCCTTTGCCAATGTTCAGAGGCTGCAGCACCCCTTGGCTCCTGGCCCCTTCCTTATATCATCCTGAGCCTGCTCCCTCCTTGTTTCTCCTTCTCCTTTGCTGCCCTCCTGTTAGAAAGACCCACCCAGATCATTAAGACTATCTCCTCAGGTCAAGATCCTTAAGTTGATCCCATGTGCAAAGTCTCTGTTATGTAAGGTGACATATTCACAGGTTATGGGATTAGGGTGAGGACATCCTTGAGGAGAGGGGGCTATCACTGGTGTCCCCTTCTCTCTACCAACTTCCTTCTACTCAGAGACATTAGCACTTCACTGGTGCTCTCCAAGCTCAAATACCAGCCATGAAATGATTATATACTTTTGTGAAAAATCTTCAAAAATGAGGTATTTTTTGCATTCTTTTCCTATAAGGGAAGCTGCTCAAATGCATGAACTTCCACAAAAACTGGGTCTATCCCTGCTTACCCATTTTGTACATCTATTGAAAGACTCTCAGCCAGAAGCTACTGTTTAATTTGAACTATCTTGCATTTACTAACATGGCAGAAATATTATAATGTCTAGCGGTGCAGAAAAAGGAAAATTTCCTTAAGGAAAAGTCTTCATGTACCTTTAGATTTGTGTATGAGAAACTTCTCACTTTCACTCTCAACTACTCTTTGAAAGTTTTTATTTTTATTCTGAATTTCTTTATTACACTTGTGAAAAAAACCCACAATCCCTTAATTCCATTTTCATACAGTCACAAAGTCATCAGAAGAACATGAGCATTGCTGATCAGATCAAGTGTGGAACTCCCCACTGTCCCTTAAAGCAGGGGGAAGGGAGAGCCTGGGGCAGATTCATAACTCCCAATCTTAGTTTCTGCAAATTATTAGTTTCTCTCTTGGGATGCAAAGCAGACCTATGGTCATCTGGTTACTGGTTACTCTGAACTGGGTCTGAAGCTGCAGAGGAAGGATTCCATGTCACATTTAAAATTCTTATTGGTGGCTAAGAAAGGATGACCTAAAGCCCAGTTGGGTGTCAGGGACACTGACTTGAGAGAAAGATGGTAACACAGGGCAACAGCATCTGCTTTTGGAGTCTTATAAGTTCAACTCTTTGTCTGATGTGTGGCTACATGACAGGCAGGAAAGAAGATCCCAGGTCCAGCACAGCTTGTGTTGTCCCAGGACACCAGGCTGAGCAACAGCTCACCAGACAGAAGCGGTCCCAAGACTCAAACTCATCCATCCAGACTCTGGAAATTTGAAACCTCCCTTTACTTTAAAAGATAATTGACAAAAAGAAGCAGAAGTCAAGGAGAGGGACCAGTCCTAACTTATCCTATTTGTAAATCACAACAGCAAAGCACAAAATCCCCAGAGGAAGCCGGTTCATGCTGTGATATGCCAGGCTAACAGACCAGGGCATCCTATAAGTTGGGTTCTGGAAGCTTAAGGTAATCAACTGTATATCAGCCAGAGATCCCCTCCCCCTGCTTATAGGGCATACCTTTCTTAACTCATTCCCCTGTTCACTTTTCCCGTTCTCCCTTCCCTTATGGGGAATGCACCATTCGGTCTAAAGGGATAAACTATATTTGTGTTAAGTTCTGGTTTATAATTAACCAGCTGACCCCAATTCTTCATATAAGTTATATTTGTTATTTAAAAATACAGATTACCTTTCTTTCACTATTGAATGTTTCACTATGCATATTCAATGTTTTCTTCCCATAGAAAAATGAAATAAAAATGACAGAAATTCTGTCCTTCAGTCTCAGTATGCCTACAGTGTGCCCCTTCCCCACCTGGTTAAATACCTGGTGATGTGTTTTCAGAGTATACCACATCTCCCATTTATCAAGGGAGCAACTTCATTCTTTACTTAGGGCAATGTTTCCATTTAAACACAAGTCTGTTCAATTGAGAAGATGTATATTCAAATTTCTGACAGTATTATCTTGGCCTTTGACAACAAAATTAAAAATAAAATATTTTATACATTTTATTTTCCTACCTTAGGCTACAAATCTAAAATCACTGGGGCAGAGGCCTTATTACTTTCAAATTACATATAAATATTAGTTATAAGTAATGAATTTATTTATAAATCAATTTCTTCCTTTCCATACCTCTATAAATATGTCTTCCGGTCCCACAAGTTTAAATTACTTAGAACTATGATTTTGTATTTACCGATGATAGTTATGACAGATAATTTTATTTGGGGCAGAACTTAAATGTTCTGATTGAAAGAAAAATAGTTGTTTCAAAGTAGCTAAGAGCCATTTCACAACGTATGAGTTTGCCTTTTTTAGGCAGACATGATGTTATAAAATGTCAGCTATCCAAGATTTTTGGGATGGGGGTGTAAGAGATTTTTCTTAAATGATGAATCGCTCTCTTGGGTATTACTGGACTCGAAACCAGAATGCCCCCTTTACAACCCGAGAGAGTGGGAGAAAGGCTCCACACACAACGTGGTCAAAGCTATTTTCTCAGCAATGCCTGACACAATCTCATGTTTTGACAGCAGTAGTTTTAATCTGACTTTTTGTAAAGGTGCAGCTTAACTAAAGCACTGCCGGAGATCCTTTAAGAGAATTAAAGATGTTTATTTAGAGTGATGGGTACTTCCTGTATGGCTCTGTGGTTGTGGAGTCAGGGCAAAGATAAAGAAATACACACTGAGCTCCTGGAGGAACCTGGACTAAAATACTACAGTACCTTCTACTCTTTCACACAAAATCTTGATTACAAATACCCTTTGCCCACTCCACAGCTTACTGTGCTGATAGCACCAATCCTAGTTATGTTTATCATTTCACTGTGGGGTGGGAGTAGTTAGGAAGGCAGAGAAAGACCTCTAAAAGAGCAGCACTGGGGAGGCCTTGAGAGCTTCTGGGGAAAGGTTTCTGCAGGTTTCTAGGCTGTGGCTTTGGAGCCATGAGCACTCAAGGTCTTAGAACTCAAAAACACTGAATGACAGATAATCACACTGCCTCATTGCCCTTTTGGTGACCCTAACTTCAATCTGGGGAAATCACTTCTCTGTGAAAGTTAACTATGGTCTGTGTGACAACTCCACCCCAGTCCATGCTAAGAAGAGAAGACGATCAATTGTGTTGACTTATGATCATGGGTTTTTGTGTTCCAGATCACTATCCGTAGAGGATTTCCTAATGCAGTTGGACTTGAGCCCATATATGCAAACACAAGCTGAAGTGCTAAACAAAATCCATGCCCTGAGTTACAGCTGCAGCAGTACATTCTGGTTAAGGAAGCTGAACTCTTTCTAAAGCAGAATGTGGACAGTACATTTGTAGTGGGTTGCTTTAGTGGAGGTCAACTCCTGTGTGAAGTGACAGAGCTGGTGGCCACACCAGGCACAGGGCACAGCAGGGAAAACTGAGCTGGAGCACAGGGGTGTGTTCACTTTGTTTCCGCTCTCTCTTTCTCTCCCTTTCCCTCCTTCCCTCTGGCTCTCTTTCTTCCTCAGGGAGAGCAGATGTTTTAGCTGATAGTTTGCAAATATTCCTAAGGCAGGCAGTTGTTACCTGATTTCACCTTTACTATCTCCAGTCCCACACTAAAGTGATATTACAACACATCTAAACATGTTTTGTCATACCAAAGAGGAGCCTGTAGCTCAACCAGTTAGAGGGTTTCATTCAAAAAGATTTTTTTTTTTTAAGTTGTTTTGTATATTGCTTTTTCTGTACTGGGTGGAAGCCCATTCAAAGATATTTTGAATAAATAAAGAAATACACTGATGGGAATGCAAACTAATAGCTGCTTTGGAAAAAAGTATGGAGAATCCTCAAAGAACTCAAAGTAGACCTTCCATTTAATCCTACAATCCCATTACTAGGTATCTATCCAGAAGAAAAGAAATCATTTTACCCTAAGGTAGGGTGACCAGACGTCCCGCTTTTGGCAGGACAGTCCCACTTTTGAACAATTTGTTCTGCTTCCTGCGGCATTTTTAAAAAGTCCCGATTTTTTGGAAAGAATGCATGAACGGGCAGGAGAACAGGAAGTGAATATACTGTTTTCCGCTGCTATGTGGCTATTTCACCAGAATATGAGTTTTATATATTTTTTCAATTTTATAATGTTAAACTATAATAATAACAAATAATGTTGAGAAGTGATTATTGAGACCTGCTTATCAAAGTTTGCATTGTTGTCAGGCCATGTTGTCCCGCTTTACCAATGTTAAAATCTGGTCACCCTACCCTAAGGACATATGCACCAGAATGTTGATTACAGATCAATTCACAATCACCAATTGTGGAATCAATCCAAGTACTGATCAGTTTATGAATGGATTAACAAACTGTGGTGTATATATACAAAAGAATTCCGCCATAAGAAAGATAAACATTTACATCTTCTATATTAACCTAGATGGAGTTGGACATTCTCTTTAGTAAAGTATTATAAGAATGAAAAACAAGTGTCCAATATACTCAGTACTAATATGAAACCCGTAGATGAACAAATACACACCCACACAAGACAAGAACACAATTAAACTGAAGTTGGGAGCAGAAGGGGGGAGGGAGGAGGGAGAGGGAAGGAGGGAGGAAGATTGGTGTCCTCTCACCTAACAGGCACAATATAGGGGTACACAGCACACCTCCTGGGTAAGGTGTACAACTACAACTTAGACTCTCCCTAACAAACACGAATAATGTAATCTCATCATCTGCACCTTCATACTAAATTGAAATAATAAAGAACCCTAAATTACATAAATTTATAATTAAATTATACTAAAAATAAAGGTAAATACTAAATGAAAAAAGAAATACAACCCTCTTACCCAACTCCCAGCGGCATGCTGAGCACTGTCCCTTTATGTTGTCTTATCAGTGCCTCTGTAGAGGCATCCTGCCCTGTAACCCCAGGGTCACTGTGAGGGCCGTAGTCCCCTCCTGGGCATCACAATGCTATGAAAGCAGCCCGAGACTGAACTGCACTCTTGAGGACCCCACAACACACTCTTGGCTCATACTCAGCTCACAGCACAACAGTGCCAAGGCCTTTTCCAAGTATGATGCTGTTAGGCTGTGTCCCTTCCATGATTTCAGGTCTACTTTTCAGACTTAAGGTCATTGTATTGTTCTTCTCCTTTTCTTTTACTTTTGGCATAGGCTGCCGGCAAAAATGAACTTAAGAATGTGATCCTTGCAAGCCATACATGTCTCTGAAACTTTCTAAGGTTCATCAATTACCATTTTCATCTCTAGTCATTTGTCCACCACAGAGACAGGTACTGTGAAAGATGCAACAGCAAGATGAGTCAAGGTCCCTGACTCCAACAAGTTAACGTTTTTTTACTACAGAGATAAGATCAACATTGATGATACAATTAGTTAACAACACAAGGGTGTCCACAGGTCTGAACTGGGTGATGCTGTCTATAAATATGAAAGAGCAAACATAAGGAGGTGAGCACTGCTTCTCAGGTGGGGTCAGCCTGAGTGAAGGCAGAGGAGATGGTTGGCATATGTCTGGTGCAGAGGATATGTGTATCCACAGGGAAATCAGATTCTGGGGAGCTGTGAAGGCTGGCAGAGTAGTACAGGCTCCATGGGGTAGGCAACAGGGAACCACCACAGGCCACGGGGCCAGAATGTGCCTGTGAAGAAGGTCAGTGGGGTGGATCATTCAGCATGCTTTGTTAGAAGAAGAGGATGAAGGCAGCAATAACAATGAGAAATAAATGTCAGAAAATCAGAGGGACTCCAGAAAGGAAGAGGCCAGGACAGGTGAATGGGAAGCATGAAAATATCTGCTTGTTATGTCATGGGCAAGATTAAGTAAGAAAATGTACAAGGTATGCTGAGTACAGTGCCCCGGCTGTTACATGTGCTTGGTAAATGCAACCCACTGGGACTTTTTTGTTTATTTTCTTGTGTGAGAAGAGAGATAAACAAATAGAAAGTCAATAAATTAAACAGTCCCTGACTGCATGGAGCTTGCTTTGTGGACTAATATTAGGGCAGTCTGGCTACGACCTGGTTCTTTGTTTTAGGGGGCTCATTTACACATTTGTCCTACCTAAAAAGTGCCTTTACAAATGGATCATTAAATGGCTTTAGTATTGAAGTATTTAATAATAACACTCATGGTTAAATGCTGGACAAAGACCATGTGGACACTTCCTACATCAGTGATTTTGATGATAAGATGCTAGTTCAAGGGATTCAATACCACGAGAATACAAAGTGATGACTAAGTTCAATCCAACTGCTAAGAATTGACAGCAAGTCCGGCAAGTTGCTGGGGATATAAGAAAACACTTTCCCTATACTTAAAGAGCTTAAAATACAGTTGTGGAAATACACACATGAACCAGCAATTAGAACACAGGTGCACAGTCCCCATCCCCTCTGCAAAGCCTCTGGGGAGCATTTGGAAGTGAGAAGTTCTGGCTTGCAGAAGGACAAAGGGACTGGTGTAGCACATACAGGTGGACATCTGTCCTGGCTTGCTGGGACAGTTCCAGTTAGACTCAACTGGTACTGTACTTGACATGCACCCCTTTTATTCTCAATAGATGGTCAATTTGTGGTTCCTTGTATGTCATGTTCCTGAGCACCCCCAGCAAAGTTTAGGCAGCACCCCATAATCAAACGTATGAATATTCTTTCAGCAAAATGTATGAGTGGTCACAATGAATGATAAAAAACACAGACTATAAGTAGTCCTGTGTCAATTCAGGCCAGATTTTGAGGCCACACAGGTCACAAGAGAAGTTTTTATTTTCTCTGAGCTCTCTGGATGTTGGAATCCAAATCCCAACATTAGGGATTAGGGACTGCAGGGGGCAAAGGGTCAGAAGTGCAGGTGTGGCAGGGGAACAGAAAAGGGAGCACCTCACTCAGTCCTGGGAAACTGGGGAAGTTTCCAGAGGAAGTACCAGTAACCCTGAGACCCAGTGGAGGAGGAGAAGGAGCTTGAGGAGAGTTAGGGAACTAGGGAGGCTAGGAATGACTGTTAGGTCCAAGTCTTGGGAGGTGACAGGGGACCCAATACCCAGGGCTAGAGCCAGATGTCACGAGAAGGGCAGGCATGGTGGCAGGAAGGGCCTGGTGAGAACTGGGCAGCTGGGGGGCCATTAAACCCAGGAGAACAGAGTCAGATCCTCACGTCTTCTGCAGCATTGCGGCTGATAAGTCTGGGGGGAGCCTGAGGTGGGAACACGAGTAAGAGGCCCGGGAGCTGCACTCAAAAGATGCTCAGGAGTTTGGAGATTGCTGAGGGGGTGGTGGTGAGGAAAAGGGGGAGTCAAGGGAAGCCACCAGGTTGCGCTGAGGCCTGTGGAAACCACTTGTGTCTTTCCTCATGCTTTTCTTTATTCTGACTGATGTGAACAACCCTAAGGCCTGACTAGCATGTTTCCTGTTTTTTTCTTTCTATTTTAAAGTCATACGCGCTCACTAGTGAATGTTTGGGGAAGAGGTCCTCATCGCCACACCTCCACCATCAATGGTTTCTTGGGCAAGGGGCTGGGACACGGGCGTCTGAAGAACATGCTTGCAACCCTTTCTACTTTTTTCTTCCTTGAGCGCAGGTTTTCTTATATCTGGTGATCACACTGTACACTTCTTTTCACTCAACATTTTATCTCAGACATTACTAAGTTATTTTGTAGTCGGGATGAAAGGAGTGTTTAATAGCCTTGCTGCAGTAAGCCAATTTGAAGCACGAAGCTCAGTTATCTCCCATGACTGGACATAATGTTGTCTAATGGATCTCTAAGCCCAAAGGAAATTATTCTAAAGACCTTCTCATGCCAATATCTTAGGGAAGGCAGGGAAGCATTTGGCATCTCTTACTGGTTCCTAGCTTATTACTTTCCAAATTCTCTTTCTGTCAACTGAACTGGGCATGGAAATATTTATAACTGGTGGTTTGTGGATAACAGACTAGTATTTTAGCAGTTAAGTGAATCTCAAGTTTCAGTGCCTCTCAAATGTTGCTTACCCCAAATTTCAATATTATTATTGGTTGGGAATAGAAGGAATTAAAATTACATCTCCATTGTGCCCACCAGAACCACGTCTCTGCAAACCATACTTTTTATGCGACTTTAAGAAAGCAAAACAAAGTCATAAGGTTTTGAGATGAAAACATGGGCTGAAAAGATCCTGATTCTTAAAAAATCTATCTGTTCATCCATCTACCTATGCAATACTCAGAAATACTTCTTAGTCTCATAAAAGGGGAGAAAAGGCTTTGATGACAGCCTGAATAGTCACACAGTTGAAAGTAAGGACAACTTTCTCCAAGGCCCTGCTCCAGACCCCTCTCACACATAGCACTGTCCATGGGGAGGCTCCAGATGGAAGTGGCCTCCTACCTTCCTCTCCCCGGGCAGCCCACCACACAAAGGGCTGCAGAGGGGCTCTGCTGGCACACAGTCCCTCCCCACCCACCCTACTCTTCCTGAAAGACACATTATTAGCACCCAGATCTGGAACTTGGAGCATGTACTTGCAGAAAATAATTTCACATATAGTAACTAGATCGAGTTAAAATGTTTTTCTTAGTATTCTAGCTATGTTATACTGGGAAAATAAACTTTCATTAGCTGGGCTGGGGCCCTAATGTCATTTAAAAATGCTTTGTGGGACAAAAATCTTTTCAAGTACCAAACTGTTATTGCACTAAACATTTCACAAAATAAGCTGTAGCTTTATCAATCATATGGATAATTAAATTTTCTTAAGCATTTTCTGGAGTAAGGTAGTAAGGCATAAGTAAATGAAGAAAGAATAAACAAATATACTGTTCACCCAATTTTAATGGCATGGAAAGGAAATATCCAGAAGTATCAAGCAGGAAAGGGGCCCATCCATCCCCGCTGGGATGTGGAGGGCCATAAAAAGCAAGCCATTTGTTCACCATCCACAGAAAAGCCTGTGAAACAAAATGTGGCTTCTTTATATATCTTACAGGTAGAAAAGGTAATAACTAGAAGGCTGTAACTTTTTTGGCACTTGAAACGTCAGTCCTTTGCGAGGCAGCATTCCCAGTAAGCAGTGAAGCGTGTTCAGAGAAGCTAGAGGATGGGCAGGAAGGGGTAGGGAGTGGGCTTGCAGTTGGAACCCCCCTGTGGGTGTTGTCACTACAGCAATAGAAACAAGGAGGGGCACGCCACAGAGGTGGTCCAAATCTGAACTGCTCACGTATAAATAAATCATTGTGTAATAAAGTATGATCTTAATAATACAGTTTAGGTCCAAAGAAAGTATCAGGGAGAAAGCCTCAATGTATCAGATAACTGGTGGATAAAACAGTTTAGATATTGGGAGAAGTAGGTTTGGGTTTTCCTCAAAGTATGCCTATTACAGACTCATAAGTAGAATATTCCTTTTAAATTAAAATCCCCTAGTCTAGTCTAAGATCTCCAAGGGCACACGACAGAAAGGCCAATGACTGCCAGGTGGGCCTTCTGGGCCTTGATGACATCCCTTGAGAGCTGCTACCTGAAACAGCAAAAGGCCAAGGGGGCCACCTCTCCCCCTGCAGCATCTGACAGCTTTGGTGTTTCTTTTAAATGTAAACTAGAGGCACCTTTATTTAGTAAGTAAATGTGTGCCAATCACACTTTATAAAAGGACAAAGAAGCCACTGTTAGACTACATGGTGACACTCTTCAGCTGGGCCCTGACCCTTCCTGCTCTCAGAGAATTTTTCAGAGGTTCCTGCCCCACTGGGGGAGAGGGGCAGTTGTTTGAGCGATGTCCCGCATTGTCTGAGAACATTTCACACTGCCTCCACTCCACAGGCAGGCATGACGGGTTTATGTCCCCTGAAACTAGCGGTGGGTCTCTGACTGCTGGTTTCTAGTTTCAGGCCATTAAGTAGGTGCAAACACACCCGCTGCTCCAAAGACAAGCTGCGCTGAGAACAGGCAGCAGAAGGCGTTCACAGAGCCAGAGTGCCAGCGCCCTTTTCATGCTGCAGCCGAGGGCCTAGCTAGGAAGAGGCCAAGCTCAGGTGTCATTGAAGGCCCAGGGGCAGCAGGGCAAAGTTTTTGAGTGACCTGGTGCACATGATCCTGGCAGAAAGGGAGAGAGCTCAACCGGGAAGCACAGCCTGGAAACTGGCTGAACCACTGCCATATGCACCACCTCGGGCGAATCACTTGGTCTCCCGGTGGCCCAGTTTCCACATCTGAAAAGATGATAGCAAAGATCATGCTTCCTGAGCACGTGACCCTCTGTGCTGGAGAAGTCACACAGATCACTGGTGGCAGACACCTCATGCCTCTGAAATGGCGGCAAAGGCTGATGGCTTGGCAAGGACACAGGGAGAAGCCCTCGATGCTCAGAGCTGATCATCAGAAGCAAAGAGAAGTGGACAAGTGATGCAGGCCAAGGCTTCAGTTGCTCTGTTTCCTAAGGCGAGAACTCAATTCTTGGCTGCCCTTGTGCAGCTAATGAGATGGCTGCCTACCTCAGAGAATAAAGGAAACAGAGGAGTTTATTGAGAATTAATGCTGTAACTAGGATTTAGAGTTGGAATGGAGAGTTCAGAACTTGAAGTTTGTTGAGAAAGAAAGAGTCTCTCCTCTCAGTGAACGTGATCCTTCAGTTGAGCTAACCCTGCCTCACTCATCTAGGGCAGGGAGCCTGAAAGTGAAGACTTTCCACCTCCCACAGCAGCCTTTGGATTTACTGTACAATTGTTTCTGGAAATGGTCAATAAAAATTACATATGTATATAAACCAATAACATAAAATCCCAAACCATGCAAATACACTTAATGTAAATGACTTCAGACCTTAAAAAAATTGTTTTTATATGTCCTAAGTCCCTGAAGACTGAGCCCATGCTGCAGCTGGATGTGTCCCAAGAATCACTGCTTGTCAACACCCCTCCTGCCGAAGGAGGCCTGTTTACCTCCTTTGCCTGTCAAGCTGACTCTGTCTTTATGCCCTGCTTCACACATTACTACCCTCTACCACTGGGGAAACACTTGTGTATGTGTCTACTCCTGAGAAGCCTAACCACATCACGGCTGAGAACACAGCAGATCTAGTCAGCCACTTGGTAAAGCAAGTCAATCCCACTGACTGATCAGATGCCTAAAACAGCTAGCTGATTTTTCTTTCCATGTAAATGTGAGGCATTCATTCAATCATCAAACCCTCAGTGACCACCTGCTCTGGACCTGGCATGGTTTGAACAGGCAACTGTGTCTGATCTGACATTGCTTCAGCCTATCAGAGAACTATATGGGGGTGCCTTACGAGGCTTCACCACGAAGCAACCAAAGCACTTGTCTGCACCCATATGGGAATATAAACCTTTCATGTTTTCATTGGAAATGGCCCCCTTGGACTCAGAGCTCCCTGAGGATGAGATAGAAGAAGGCCAAGGCTATCTGGGCACAAGATCTTGATTTTTACTTTTCTACCATCAATTTTACTTTAATCAGTAAATGATCTAGTGACACTGCCTAGTTCAACACCCAGGTTCTTGGCACACCCTTCCTTGAGGGGTAAAAGGCCTTAATATTCTTGTGGGCAGGGAAAGACAATCAAGTACTTCCAAAGCACCACTGTGAGTTTGTGGAGGGTTTAACCATAGATTTGAAGGAGTTGGCTACATGTGATCAGAAATTATACAAGTGAAACTTTAATCACTCAAAACTAGCATTTAGAAAATAAGCACACTTATAAGAGGATACTCCAATCTAAGCAAAAACTTTGGACAGGAGAAGAAAAGAATCATGCTTTGACTTTGGTTTGATTTTCTGAGCATGGATGGCTGGATAGACAAGATGAATCTCTACAAGTATACTTGCAATGTTGTATTCCAGGCATTTTCCTCTGGGTAGTATTAGCTTTTCTCTAATTCTCACAGAGGTTGATGAAACCAAAAGGAAAAGGGCACACTGAACTATCTGCCTCACTCCCTGACTGAAGATCAAGGGTGTAGCTGCCCCCAACCATAGATACTGAGTCATAGGTCACAGTCTCAAAATTGTAAACAGAGGAAATGTGTCAGATTTTAGTAAAGGCTCAGGTGAGGGCCTGGACTGGGTTTTCAGGACATGCTCTGCTGTGACTTTTCAGTCAGATTCTGTACATCATGGATGAAAGTCTTTGCTGGCCATGTGGGGTGAGTCAGGTGCAGGGACCGTTTTCCTGGCCCAGCGCAGACATTCCCGAGCACCCTGTGTCACCCTGTCCCAGTGTTTCCAGGGACATTGCTCAGTTGATTTGAGGATGAGCCCTGGAAAACTATTGTTTTATGAGCTTTCTGGATGAGTATGATGCACCAGGATTAAGGATCCTAACTAAGGTGGCCACACTTTTGCTCTGTAGAGATGGGTGTCTGCTCAGGCACAGTGGTTCAAGCCTTAGTCCCAACTACTGGGGAAGTTGAAGTAGAAGGATCACTGAAGGTCAGGAGTTTGAGACCAGCCTGGGTAATACAGTGAGACTTTATCTTTAAAAAAAGAAGGAAAGGAGAGGAAGGGGGGTGAGGGAGGAGGAGAGGAAAGGGAAGGAAGAAGTGAAAGAGGGAAGGAAGGAAGAAATGGATATCTCTGGTCACTTCTCTAAGAATGCATTTGGGAAACCATATGCCCACAATGACAGTTGAACAGCTCTGATTTTTATAGGCGAGTGTAACCACGGCAAAGCTCATTTTCCTACTGTTTGTACTGGACCTGTTGTGCATGTGGCCTGTGGTTTGGGGGGTATTCCTCTGCTCTCTTTATACACATTAAGGTCTGTTTTTCACTGACCTTGCTCATCTCTGTGCTATCAATCTGCCTTTGCCTTTGCCTCTGACACCTGGCAATCTGTATCCCCCTTTCCCCATACTTAGGGGAGGTAGGAAACTTGTGGAAAGCCATCTTTTCAGTCAAATTCTGTACATCATGGATGAAAGTCCTTGATGGCCATGTGGGTTGAGTCAGGTGCAAGGACCATTTTCCTGACCTAGCACAGTCCCTCTGGAGCTAATGTGCTGAGCGGCCACCTGGTGCCTGCTGAGAGCGGTGCCATAGTCACCAGCAGAACATGTCCTGAAAACCCAGTCCAGGCCCTCACCTGAGCCTTTACTAACATCTGACACATTTCCTCTGTTTACAATTCTGTGACTGTGACTGTGACCTATTCTCTAATCCTCTCTGACACTTGGAAACAGGCTCTAGGACTGAGAGAGAAAGCTGCAAAGGACGAGAGGTTTGGGGCTTCACGGATGATGCAGAAGATGCTGGATAAGGCAGTCGACTCCTTTTTTGAGAAGTCCTTTTCTTTGACAGTAATCACATCAGTTTGCAATGATATGGTATCTCTAATCGTAAAATCTCAACATGTTTCACAAATACTAATTTAACCTCCTACTACTTTTGTGAAGTTTATCATAATCATTGCTCATTTAGGAGATAGAGAAAATGAGATGATGTAGAAAGTGGGAGATGTAGATAGCTAAATGTGGAACTTCCAAATGCAGCATTCTTAACGCCTCATTATTTTGACCAAACTATTTCTCCTGGGTTCCTTCAAGTGAATAAGCTAATATGATTGTCAATGGTTTACATAAACAATAACTGCAAAAAACCCCCCAAATTCCTAACTTATTACCTATGGCTCACGCTGGGGCATAAAATGTCACTCACATGGAGAAAAGATAGAGAAGAAATGATGACTCGTTATCAGCTCAGGTTTTCAAACAAATACCCACATTACTTTGAAGTCTCTGATGCGGTCCACAAAGCATGAGGGTATCAGAAAGTTCAGAAGTTCAGACAGAAGTTCAACTGTCTGAAAAAATTATAAAGATGGAGAAAGGAAGAAAGAAAAGAGGTTGAAGTCTTTAAAAAATATCAAGATCATGAAAACAGCAGGAGGGGAAAGGAGAATCTGGTGAGCAGGGGTTATTAAGCCAGGATTTCAATAGGGGATGGCAGCAGAACAATGTCAATATTATTTAACTGGGGGAGGGCTGAAGAGCGAGGCATGAAGCAGGAAGCCTGATGCACGCACACACGCGGACTGGCGGGACAGCGCAGACATGGGAGGTGTTTCTACTGCAGAAAGCCAGAAAGCCATGGCTGTCATATCTGTGTTTACTCCCAAGTGATGAATCTGTAAATACAAAGCTATAGAGCACCCAGCCACCGACGTGAGACTGATAAATCAAAACAACGTGGTGGATCTGCGGTCCATGGCGGATTTTCTCCATGGACAAACAACTCACTGTGTTTTATGTTTTGCCAGATAAACCCAAAAGCCAGGGGCAAGCACCAGCTTTTTCACAAATATGTTAAATCAAACCACCATTACAACCCCTCCCTCAGCCACCGCTCTCCTGGGGGATGAAGTAGGCCAGTTCTCTAATGGACTTCAGCATGTGTTATCTTCTCACCTCCTTTCGGGGATCAGATGGGGTGGTTGCTTAGCACCACATGTAACGACAGGGCACAAGCCCTGGCCACTCCCAGCGCCCACCACCTGCCCACGCCAGGATCCAGCCCTCAGTGCTGTTTGCTTGGTGTCCCCGCCCTGTGCCTGCCTCCCACTGCCTCCTTCGCCAGCCTAGAGAGAAGACAATGCATTGGCACCAGCAGCCATCCCACCTTTCGGGCCAGTGGGAGGTGCTGATTCATGAAGATGATATTTCTTTTCTTTTCTTTTTTTTTTTTGAGACAGAGCCTCAAGCTTCAAGTAGAGTGCTGTGACATCACAACTCACAGCAACCTCCAACTCCTGGGCTCAAGCGAGTCTCCTGCCTCTGCCTCCCAAGTAGCTGGGACTACAGATGCCTGCCACAATTCCTGGCTATTTTTTGGTTGCAGCCATCATTGTTGTTTGGTGGGCCCAGGCTGGATTCAAACCTGCCAGCTCAGGTGTATGTGGCTGGTGCCTTAGCCGCTTGAGCCACAGGCACCAAGCCATGAAGATGATATTTCATCTCACCAGCAGAACAGCAATGCTGGGATCAATGGACTTCCCTCACACACACACACACACGCAAACTGCATTTTACAGATATATCAAACTTCATGAAAACGGCTTTTCTCATGCCTCATTTTGGCAACAGGAAGCACGAGTATCTCAAAGAAAAATCAGTAATTGTTTGATCCACATTCTCTCTTCTTTTTCCTATTCATCTGATCCATAGACTCATTACAGTGCTAATTTTTTTATATCCTCACTGTAAGTCAACATTTTTGGCAAGAGAGCCATTTCTCTTCATGTGGGAAACATGATATTAAAGAAAACTATATTTTATATACCTGTTTTAAAAGCGCATATCCAAAGCTTATTCCAGTGCACCTGACTCAATTTTTCTCCAAAATGGGTGTGTGAAAAGGAAAACATTGCAAGCCTTATTAGAAAAATCCCTGCAAGCCCAACACTTATTTCAGAAAATTTAAAAATATTGTTCTAAATTACTTTTATCTCATATAATCACATATTTAGGTTCTTTGTCGACACTTAAATTTTTAAAAACCTGGAAGATTCTAAGTGGGGGAAAGAACTGACATCATGCTAGGTTTCTAGTACACTTTGGCTCCATAGCAAAAATACCAGCCATGGTAGCCATTCACTGAGTGATATTTATTTCTCACTTTTTTACTGGGAAGGTTTTAGAGATGGAGTTAGCAGAGGAAGGCTTGCCAGGGACAAAGCCAAGACCATGCTACTTGATACTCTGCTCCACAAATACAGTCTCAGAGTGGGTAAAGGAAAAAAGGCAGCTGCCAGCGGCACATTTCTTATTAAGGCTCAGAGCTGACAAAGCCTCTGTGTGGCAGGTGGACTTTCTTCACTCAGAGGCAACCTCGGACGCCTTCTGCACATGCACTGCTATTGGTGCAGGCTTTCAAGACTTCAGAGACACTGTGAGGTTTTCATACAGCGTGGATACAGCATGTGGTGAGGATGCTGGAGGCACCTGGCTCTGGCAGGTCTAAAGGGCAGGGTCAGGGGCAATGATGCAACATGGCCAGCACTAGCGCTGCCTGTCAAGAGGAGCCAGAGAGGTCCTCTGTGCGTCAAGCTTGTATGAGATGGTTGGGCTAAATTAACAAGAACTTGCATGGAGGGAAATGGAGAAAATAATAGAACCTATGAAAACAGGGGCTTCAGAACAGATAAAGAAAAAGGAGGAAATGCAAGATAATAAAGGAGCAGAAAATGAAAGAGCTAGGGAAAAGGGATGTATAGAGATAAGGGAATGGAAATAGATTAAGAATTTCTCTAAAGGTTGAACATAGAAAGTGTAAGCTGAACTTAACACTCATCTTGCCATAGAATCTCAAATAGAAATAAAAAGAAGAACATTAGTATTACTTTCTTTTCTATTTACAATTTAATTATAGTTTAATAGATTGGTTTGTATAGATAATTTTGGTTGTATGAGAGATGGCTGGAAAGCAGGAAAATGAGTCTTTGGTGACAAGCACATGCATTGATTCTTTGATTCCCCTACTAAGGGCCAGGGACTAAGGCCATCAGATATCATTCTTGCCTCCGAGGTCCTGAAATGACATATCACACTATACTGAGATAGGTGGTAAGGGTGGTTTTGCCTGGGGGAACATGAGTAGGCTTTACCAAAGGCCTAACATGTGCAGGGTCTTAAAGCTAATAATTCAGCAGTTTCTTCAACATGCCCATTGAAATCAGCAGGCAAAATAGTCACTGTTGTGTTACAGGGGGAAAAGCAGATGTGAGGAAGGGCTAGGAGCTTTAAGAAGACTTATAAAAGTCTGAGAATTAGAAATAAAAGGTGTTGAGATTTATATCTTTTAAATTCACAATGCAAGCCTTTAGGACATATTCAAATTATCTTTTTCTTTTTTTTTAGAATTTAGATTTTCAATAAGGGAATATAGCATTTCTAATCTTATAAAACAAAGCCTGATTCAGAAACACATACATCTTACCAACATCAACATTATACAACCTGCCTTAGAGAAAACTTGATATATTCTTTAGATTTCAAACAACTGGTTCTAGATGATAATATTAGGCACATTTTCTCTGTTAACTCACTTTCAAAAAATGAAGGAAAAAATCTGAATTTAAAATGTATAGTGTCTTTCAAATACCACTGATAAATACTTTTATATAGAATTAATTTCATTCTCAACAAAATCTCTATAAAATAGGAAAACATTTCATTAGTTAAGTCGAAGAATGTGTAAAACAAGTACAAATAAAAATATCTTTAGGGGCAGTGCCTGTGGCTCAAAGGAGTAGGGCGCCGGCTTCATATACCGGAGGTAGTGGGTTCAAACCCAGCCCAGGCCAAAAACCGCCAAAAAAATAAATAAATAAAAATAAAAATAAATAAATTTTTAGATTGGTTTTGTTAGAGTTAATGTTAAGGATCCATGTTTCCGATATAAATAAAACTTTCTTTTGAAATTAAGATCCTCCGTACTCCTGACTCTGCCTTTTAATCACTAAAACAGCTGGGAACTGTTTAAGAATTTGTCTCTGTCATAAAATTGGTTTGACTAACTTAACAGAACAAGTGAGGAGATGCCCTTCCTGAATTTGAACCCACCAGGGATCAGACAACAGGTATCAGAAAACAGATTAGTAGGTTTAGAATAGTGGGTATGTGGAATGTACGGATGATATGGGGCTGGTTTTCAAAGTCACGGCAGCAAGAAGGAGAAGGGAAAAGAAGAAGAGGTAAAAATAAAGAAAGGAAAATACCAGAAGGTAAAAATAAAGGAAGAAAGAGAAGATTGTAAGGACAGGTGGCTAAGCTGTTGCCGACAGGCTGGAGGTGAGGCAGTGGAGAGCAGAGCACACTACAGGCTGCGTGATGTAAGTCTTGGACAGGTGACATGGGGCCTGCCACCCTCCTTTCCCTGGGTTCCCACAGGGCCGCCCTCTCCACTGGAGAGACTCCTTGCCTTATGTCTCTGTACTTGCTGCTGGTTCATTCCCACAGCACCTCCTGCCCCTATGCTCTCCCCCTTGGTCCCCTTTCTTTATTTTAAGCACAAATCTTTCCTAAACCCTACTCTAAAACTCCCCTTCACTAGGAAGCCTGGTCTCCACCCTCTGCCTGATGTTCCCCCAGTCCTACATTTGGTCTGTCCTCATTTCCAGTTGCCCAAGTGCATGTGAGTGGTGTTTTTTGAGATTGTACATTATGAAACTTTAAATAGATGATGAGCCAGAGTCTTCCATTCACTTTTCTCCTCAGAGTGATTAACAGTATGTTTCCCAATTGATAAAAAAACTACTGTTGTCCGGGCATTAGTTCAAAGTGATATTCTTTGCCAACAGAAAACTTTATAGTCCAACAACCCTTGAACCTTCAGAAGGAACACAGCTCTGTCAATGCCTTAATTTAGCCCAGTGAAACTCGGGTCAGTCTTAAGCTGCTAAGTTTGTGATAATTTGCTACAGCATCAATGGGAAACTAACACAGACTTTAGATTACATAAGTGTTGTCCAGCTGGCTCTATGGAACAAGTGCAAGAAGATTTCTGTGGCAGGAACATGGGGTGGGTGGCAGGTAAGCCCGGAGGCAGGTGATGGCATGATTCTGCCTCTGGATGCTGCTTTCTAGCCTGCTGGGGCTTCTTTAGTTCCAGGAAACACTGCTGAACCTGCTGCCTCCTGTGGCCTTTCACAGCCCCTAGGAACACACAGCTGAGGCAGAACAGAAGGTAGGATCACCAATTCAACACATCTCAAACTTCCATCATGATCATCATTTCTACCACTGGACCAAGAAGTACAGAGCTGGCAGTACTAAGCCACAAATAACTATCTGCATGGAGCTGCCTAGGTACAAAACAAAATAAATATTTAAGTAAAAGAAAATTTCAGGACTTGAAGAGTCCAAAGTATCCTTTCAGAAGATGCCTTTTGATAACTAATGATCTCATAGGAGCATATGATGAGGATTGTAATTAGTTATGATGACAGTAATAAAAGCAATAATATGCAGCACAAAGTACCTTATACTTATATAAGCCCTTTCATCTTTAAGAATTCTAAAATGCTCTGCAGCCTGACTTCTAGGACATACTACTTTGAAATTGGGTCTCTGCTTGCCCCTGAAACAGTTTTGCCTGGATTGAGACACAGTAATCATCTGCCAGTTAATGTAAACTCTGGTATTAGCCCTTTAAATCTCAAAGGAGCCTAAAGGCAGGGAATAATTATCCAGGGTGGGAGACACATTAGTCTGGCCCTATGGCTCTTGGATATAAGTGCTTAGTTTGTGAATTCTATGAATTCTTAACCTACTTTTCCAAAATGTGTTTGTGAGACTTACCTCCTGGAATTCAGACTTGCCTGGCTGTGTGACTAGCTCCCTGTGAACACTCTTTCCCTGCAGAAATGTTCTTTCAGGGAGCTCGCCTCAGGGCTTCAGCACTCACGTCTTGCACATCTAGTCACAGCTTTGACCTCTTTCCTCTATACCAGGTGTACAGCTCCAAACTGCCTCCCCCACATTGCTCCATGGATATCTGTGAGCGCTGTGAGTATGACAGAACTATCACCTCCCCACCACCCTGAAGGGTCAGCCCCTATCCTGGAAGTCACCCTTAGCTGGGGCCTCTTGTCCACCTGCCCCTGTCCAATATGGTTCCTAGTTCTGTGATCTCCATCTCTGGAATGTCTTCGCATCTGTCACTGTTTTTCTCACCTTCACATGCTGGGTTGGTTAGTCCCTCACTGCACTTCCCTTGGATGGTCCTAGGACCTTTGGAGTGGCTCCATTGCCATTTAGCTAAGAGTTACTACCAGACAAAGATCTTATCTCATGTATCTTTCTGTTTCTTGGTATTAGACTGGAACTTACTTCCATAGTAATGAAATATTCAATAAACATTCAGTTCAAACTGAATCTTAAAGATCTCAATCATATATTTTATATAATGAATGTAAATCAGTTATATTTTGAATATACATGGTAATGATACTATCTAAAGATTACTACAATGAATCCTAGAAACTGAAGAATCTTTTAATACCTACATAACTACTCATTTTCAGTTTAGATGTTCTTACCCCAAGTTTTCATGGAGCTGTGCTTATCTGACTTACTTGGCAGCTAGCAAATTTATGACAGCATTATAAACTCCAAACTGGATCTTGCTATTAAGGGAAGTTCCTATTTCTGAACAACCAGGTATTTACTGGTAAGCCAAGCACATTCAGCATTGAATAAATGTCTAGGAGGCAGACCAGAGCTAACGTTAGGAAGTAAGGCCTTAAGGTGTGGACACGTCACCTTGGAAGTTTATGACAAGAGTAGCCAGATGAGTTCTCAGCTTTGCTCAGAGAGGTCATGGGGAATGAGGAAAGCAGTCTGGCATGAGCCACGGGTGTGGATGGTTAGGTAACAGGAGGTATTAGGGTGAGTTTATAAAGGTAGACCATAGCCCAGAGGAGATATATATAGACCACATTTTGGTAGACCCAGAATATTTGCTGACTGGGAGCAATTGCGTCCAAGTGAAGAATGTGCTAGAAAAAAAAATTTTGGTCAGGAAAAACTAAACTTATTGGGAACATGAGGCAGAATCAGGTGAAGGAAGGAAACTACAGACAGTATTTTCCATGAAATCTCCATGAATAGAGATTTTTAAATTATAGTTATATTAGAAGATAGGTACAACTTGATGGAACAGAAAGAACATTGTTGATTTGTTAAAAAACAAATAGCAAATAGGGGTTTTTAAAATTCCAGAATATAGATCTCATAGGTTAAGAATGAAAATTAAAGATGGAATAGCTAAGAATGGAAGAAAAAGCATCCAATGTACTCAGCCCTACTATGAAACTAATTTATAGCTTTCATAGGAAAGCTATAACCTAATTATAGCCCAAGAATATGGGGAAAGGTGAGAGGGAGGGGAAGGGAGGTAGGAGGATAGGTGGAGGGAGGGTAATTGGTGGGACCACGGCTATGGTTCATCTTACTAGGGTACATGTGAATCTTTCTAAATGTAGAATATAAATGTCTTAACATAATAACAAAGAAAATGACATGAAGGCTATGTTAACCAGTTTGATAAAAAATATTTCAGATTGTATATAGAACCAGCACATTGTGCCCCATGACTACATTAATGTACACAGCTATGATTTAATTAAAAAAAAATGTAAGTCCCCCTTACCCTTATCCACCTCTACCACCATATACATCATGTTCTCTCTTACTTTTGGGTCTTCTCAAATATGGAGGCTTCTCTCTTATCTCCAGAGTTTCACACATGCCACCCGCTGTGCCAGAAACACTGCTACTCTCAACTTTAAACGTAGCTTATCCTTCAGTTTAAGCTTAGCTCTCCTCCCTCACAAGTCTTTCCTTAATCACTTCAGAAAGAGCAAGACACTTAGTCCATGCACACCTCTAGCATTTATATGTGTTATTTCAGAGCATGGACACACCTCACAGATATTTTATGCACCTGAGGGTGCTTTCCACTATGCTACAAGTTTCTTGAAAGCAGACCATGCAATGTATTTCATTGAGTAATCTAAGCATCCAGCATGGCATCTCCTGTAAAACAATATATATAATTCTTGATATTTACTGAGCATCTACTATGCATCAAGCATTTCCCTATGCATTTAACAAACAATAAGAGACTTAATCCTCACAACAACCCCATAAAGTTATTTCCCTCAAAGACAAAGAGAGATTTGGCTAGTGGCCCAAGGACTCTTGGGGAGCTGGATTAAGAAGCCACAGTCCATCACCCAGCGTACTGCCTGTCCCCTCTGACTGTGCATTCATTCGGATGTTCATCACCATCTGTGAAGGGCAATTGCTGTGGACCTTCTTCATGAAAGAGAGAAATAGCCCAGATGAGAATTGTCTTTAGTGATATCTGGGAATTATTTAGAATGAAGTACAACATAGCCTCAACCACAAGACTGGAATAATCTGTTGAAGGCCTTTGCTTCTCTTAGTGGCCAAATGAAATTTCATTTAGGCGGAGATGGGAGCTTAGAAAACTGTGACTGTGGAGACAGCTCCAAAGAGTGAGGGGATCAAATTCAGAATAAAATCACACGTGGAATCCTGGAATTAGCTCAGCAGTATCCCATCTGAGTATATCCAGGGCCAGAGCCCTCTCTGTCACCCAGAGAAGCTCTGGTTTCTTTCATGGTTTAATTGTTAGAAATCTTGCCAGATATGTCTTGACTCTGTTGAGTTGATATCTGTTTTTGCATTAGTCCCATTTCTACCCTCCAGATGTGAGGACAGCAAGCTGTAACTATCTTCACATGACTGCTCTTCCAGTGTGTGAAGCTTGCTGTGATGGCCACTGTTCTGTCTTCTCTCCAAGTTCAACATTCCCAGAGCCTTCAACTCCTCCTCACTGGCCCACATTATCCCTCCCAGAACACACCTGTTGAAAGACAGGTTAAGCAATGTAAGCATTTCACATTGTATATCAAATTAGTACACTGAACCCCATAAATGCATCAATGTACACATTTATAATTTAATAAAAACAAAAAAGCAACATAAAAAGTAAGCAAGATCTGATTGTAAGCAATTAAAGGCTTTTAACAAATTGCACAGAAAATACAGATTATGGATAATAGGAATTTTATATGTGTGTGTTTCATGCACAGAAAAAGTAATTTAAAATAAGTCTTATAGAAGAATGTGAATAGCTTATTGTTTTCCACAATTTTCTGAGTTCTCTAGAAAGAACTAGAACACTGGTTGATACTGTGTCACTCCTATTATCAGCTAGGAAGCAGAACTTTAAAAGTACTTAAATGTTATTTTCTAAATTATAAAATAAACAGAGCAGACTATAAAACAGAGATATAAATCATGAGGGGATGTCTGTGTGTGTGTGTGTATTTCTGTGCTAGATAGAGAAAGAGAGAGACAAAGACAGAGAGAAAGACAGAGATGGTAATTTAAACTGTCAAGGTCCTTCACTGAGAAAAGGAGAGGATATGAAAACAATAGGAGACAATCTACACACATCAGGGTCTTAAAAGAACACTGTTGCTTGTGTTTCTTGGCAGTGAAATAATGAACCATTGCACAGTCTGTCTCAAAACTTACATAGTAACCCACATATGAAAAGATATGTATAAGACAATTGAACCTCATTTCATGGAAAGTGTTAGTAAAGAACTCTGGAGGAAGAAAAAATAATCAAAGGCCAGTGGAATCATCAGTAGTGGATTGAGTGTTTTAGAGGACAGGTAGGACAGAGTCAGAAGATAAGAAAGGAGAACAGAATAAAAGCCTGAAGGTGCTTAGCAGGCTCAAGGGCAATGGGAAATCAGTTTGGCTGAACAGTGAACTTGGGCAGGCAAATGAAAATAGGAAAGTAAAGTATTGGGCAAGAAGGCTTGGGCTAGACCTGTTATTCAAGGCTAAGGTGTTCAAACTGCATCTGTTAGGTGCAGGGCAAACGGAAAGGGTTAGGAAAATACTAAAAGTGTTCAGCCTTATTTTGTGGGAGAGAGGATGAGATGATCAGAGAGACATTTTATAAAACAAAAATTAACTTGGATACCTCCCATCAGACAGAGGAAAAATCAAGATCCAAGGTTCTGAAAACCAGTTTCAGTGCGTGGATGAGAATGTGCTTTCAGGGAGGCTGTAAGCATAGATGCAGAGAGGTGAGTAGCACTTTGAAGAGAAAAACTACCTAGAGTATTCTGGTGGAGTATGAAAAAGGAATTCAAGAAAAAGATTGTTTTTAATGAATTCGTAATCTAAAATGTAAATGCCCATCAGACACCAGGATATGTGGAAAGAGGCATCAGGAGTGACTGAGATTAGAGATGTTGTTTGCGAAGGCAGCAACTGAAGGTCCTGAGAACTCTGACGACCTGGCTTCATGTTCTGTTTATAATTACAGAGCAAGTGGGGCAGGCACTCTGGAGAGAAGCAAAGAAGATCAGCTTCTGAGTAGGGAAAAAACTGTCGTATAAGAAAATGGAGAAACTCCAAGTGTGAAATATGCTAAGAAACAATGCAAGAGGCCCAGGGTGATTAAGGTGTCAGCGGTGTACTGGACAAAGACAGCTTTGGGAGGGGGTGTAGCTACGACTCCTGGAGAGGGGAGAAGAAGGACAGACGTGGATGAGGAGTGAGAAGGCAGCTGACATCTCCTCTAACTCCCAGCGTTACGGGAGTTTTCATTATCATTGAAGCAAAAGAAATAGAGCAAAGATCAGACCTGTTGGACTTTAACTGAATCAACTTAATTGCTAACAAAAAATTTAAAGGCCAATTAAAAGTGGAATAGAAGAGTCAGAAAGTTGAGTCACAAATTCAGAAGCTCCAAGAGATGGAAAGGACTTTTTACTTTCCCTTCGGTAGGGTTTGGGTGATTCTAGATACTGAATATATGTGGGCTGATTAAAATAGTGTTCTGTGAACACACAGTACCAACATGATTTTTCAATTCATTTAAAATAAAATATAATTGCTGATAGAATCCCAAACAGGTTATAAAGAAAAGAAGAGACAAAATGCTAGACTTCCTTCCAATGTCTTCAGAGTATTAGCGAATGAGTCTCACAGTTCAGTCTGAGCTGCCCTTTTACTCAATAAATAATGACTGAGTGTCCAGTGTGGGTGAGAGATTTTATCAAATGAGCAAAACAAAATTCCTGTTCTAGTGATGCTTAGACTTGAAGCTGGGGATGAGGCAGTGGTGAATGGCAATAAATACAAAGCATGCCAGCTCCTGATCATGGCTCAGACTCAAGTTGAGTGAGAAGGATAAAGAATGAAGGGGACTGCTTTCTAATTAATATAGAATAGCTGTACATATTTTGGGGATACGTGTGATATTTTGATACTTGTCTACAATGCTTAAGGATCCAATCCAGGTAATTGGGATAGCTATCATCTCAAATGTTTCTCTTTTCTTTACATTGGGAACATTATACTTCTTCTTGCTATTTTTAAATATACAATAAATTATTGTTAACTATAATTTTTCCACTGTACTATCAAATGTTAGAATGTATTCCCTCCGCCTTACTGTACTTTAGTAACTCTTAGATAATTTCTCCTTACCCTCATTCCCCCCATTCTCTTCATAGCCTCTGAAAACCACCATTTAGCTTTTTAGTTCTATGAGATCCACTTTTTAGTTCCCATGCATAACTAAAACCATGTGATATTTGTCCTTCTGTACTTGGTTTATTTCACTTACTATAATGACCTCCTTTTAGATCTGGGTTGTTACAAATGGTAGAAATTCATTTTATTTTTATGGATGAATAATATTGCATCATATATATATATCACATTTTCTTTATCCATTGATGGGTACTTGATTGATTCCATATCTTTGCTGTTTGGGAATGAACTTATTTCTTTTATAAACTGATTTCCCTTCCTTTGGAAAGTGGCGATATCCTGAATAATATGGCAGTTCTATTTTTAGTTTTGCGAGAAACCTCCCTCCTGTTTTCCATAATGGCTGTACTAATTTACATCCTAATCAACAGTGTATGAGCATCCACTTTCTCCACATCCTTGCCAGCATCTATAATTTTCTTCTCTTTCTGTTAATAGCCATTATTACAAGGATGATCGTTTTTATTTGCATTTCTCTGTTGATTAGTGATGTGGAGCATTTTTCGTATACCTGTTGGACATTCGCAGGTCTTCTGTCGACAAATGTCTTTTCAGATCCTTTGTGTACATTTTAATCAGATTATTTGTTTTTTGCTATTGAGTTGAGTTCCTTGTGTATTGTAGATATTATCCCTTAGTCACATGGATACTTTGCAAATACTTTCTCCTATTCTACAGATTCTCTTCACTCTGAAGATTGTTTACTTTTCTATGCAGAAGCTATATTGTCTACCATAAGCCCATCTTTTTATTTTTGGTTTTGTTGCCTGTGCTTTTGAAGTCTCTGCCTAGATCAACGTCCTGTAGCATTTCTCCAGTGTTTTCTTCTAGCACTTTCATAGGTTGAGGTCTTACATTTAAGTCTTTAATCCATTTTGAGTTGACTGATGCATATAGTGAAAAATAAGAATCTAGTTTCATCCCTCTGCATATGAATATCCAGTGTTCTCAGCCTATTTATTAAAGAGTATGTTTCCCAATGTACATTCTGGGAAAGCCTCATGTGAAATTTGCATAGAAATGTGAAGAAAGTGAAGATGTAGACAACTACACAGAACATTCCAGGCAGAAGGCATGGCTGGTGCAAGGACCCTGAGATAACACGGGAGGGCAAGGCTAAAGGAGGAAAAGTGCAGGGCAGGAAGCTGATGCCGAGAGTGGGCAAAGGGTGGTGATGGCCTGGGTAGGGTTCCAGTGTTGTTGGTGGTAAGCAGGTGGATGCTGGCTACCTTTGGAAGGCAAAGACAACAAGATTAGCTAATAAACTGGATTTTAGATGTGAGACAAAAAGAGCAGTCATGCATGCCTTCAACATTTGAGAAATGGAGTTGTCATTTACTCAAATTTGGAGGGTTGATTGTCAAATAAGAGCTTTGGGATGGGGTGGTGCATTAGTTTCCTGTGGCTGGTATAACAAAGCATCACAAATCAGGTGAATCTAAAAAGAAATGTATTCCCTCCAGGGAACCTTTCCTTGCTTTTCCCAGCTCCTGGTGTTCCTTGGCTTATGGCAGCATCACTCAAATCTCTACTTCCATCTTATTGTGGGATTTTCCCCTGTGTGTCTCTTTGTTTTCCTTTTTCTGTTTCTTTTTATTATTATTATTCAGTCATAACAAACACTTATCACTGATTTAGTGCCCACCCTAATCCAGGATGATCTCATCTTAAGATATTCACTTTGTCACATATTTTAAGATCCTTATTCCAAATAAAGCAACATTCTGAGGTTTCAGGTAGACCTAACTTTTTGAGGAACACAATTAAACCCCTATGGGTGTGAAAGAGAGTTTGACTTTGACACATGACGTTTAAGATAACCTTTTAGATACCTTAGAAGAGAATTCAAAAAGACAGTTAAGTGTATGTTTCAAGCTCAAGAGAAAAGTCTGAGATGGAAAGCAAAATTGGGGAGGCACCAGTGTATGAATATTACATTTCTAGTACAATAAATTTCTACTAATATATGCAAAATTTGTATTTATCAGTGTAAAGTACAAGTCATAAATCAATTTTTCTAATACCCCAATATAAAAATATGGTTAAAGAAAAGGCCTAAAAAATAGAAACAAAGAGACTTTAATAAATAAAATACATGTTATTGGAAGACTCCAAACTTGAGAATAACATATTATGAAAGTAGAATGTTTGTGTCTTTGCTTAAAGTTATTAAATAAGGAAAGAGGATATTATGAAATTACCAGTGTGCAAACTCCTGTGCCAGGAATTGCATATTGCTTAGCATAACAAACTATCTAATATTCCACGGCCATAAATTTGTGCTCTAGATTCATATTGCTGAATTTCATCCCCTATCACTGATCTCTGAACGGAAGCAAATTAAAGCTGAAAGAGAATATCATTTTTAGCCCTACAGGCACAAAAATGATCTCTACAAGGAATACCCAGGAAGTTGAAAGACAAAGTTTTCTCACTTTACTGAGAAAATAGTCACAGAGTAACAGAGGAAATCCCTATTTACATAAGAATAGCCATAAGTGAGATTATTAAAAGCTTGAAGTTCGACCACCCAAATTTTTCACAATGTGAATGTTTTATAATGTCATGCATCAAATCTTTAAAAACACATTCTATACTTTTCTAAAAATCTTAGATTAACTCCAGCTGACCTAACACAGAAATAACCAGCAAACTATTTCAACCAGTCTTGTTGAGTATTCTTATTAATCAGTCTGGTTTTCATAATGTTATCATGGAAATCATCCATGGATTTACATTTTCAAAGTATCTGGATAGTATAAACACAGACAACACTAAATCTTGTGCTGAACATAATTTGACTTTCTTTAGCAATATTGCAAATCCTTTGGTATCTTACTGTGACTCAAGGGCAACACTGTGGGCAGCAGTCATCATTGTTAATACAATATGGATAACAGATAGCCATTTGTAATTTGGGGATACCGAACTAATAGAGCTTTCCGCATCCTGTGTGAGAATCAGGCCACATTCTGACACACTTACATGTACAATCTCAAAACGAATCTCCCCCTTGAAAGTGCTTTGTGTTTTTGTCTTTTTCCTAGTGAAAATGACTTTGGGAAAAGGATAGCTGACTGCTTCTGGTACATCTAGACAAATTCTAGTTCCATCCCATCTACTTCTCCTGCTGGGGACAAAGTCTAGGTGGCACCAAAGAATATCAGCTGTACAGCTGTTGCAGTGAGTTTTTCCTCTATGGGGCTAAGAGGGATCTTGATGACAGAATGAAAAAGGTCTCAAGGGTCTGAATGTCATGGTGCCAGAAAAACGTGGCTCCAGATAATCACTGGACTCTTCAGAGAAGGTGGACATTCACAGTGAAAGGGTGCAAGATTGTACTCTCTCTCGGACATTTGATCTGAATCTTCTCTACTCCTAGTACCTGGGGAGGAAAAGAAGACCAGGATATAAAAAAAACAGGCTTCCCTTTGGTGTGTCTGTAGGGAGTGCCAGATTGCAACCCTACAGTCACCTGTCTTATAATTCCAGCTACACTGGGTCTCTTTGGCTGGAATTGAGCCTATACTACGAAGTGAAATCATACGTGGGTTTGGCAACATCTGAACTCGCCCAGAATGAACTTGAGCTGCTGGAAGACATAGAAAATGACTTGAATAACAATATTATAATGAGAATTTAAGACAATTTAAGATTTAAAAAAGGCATTTCTTGGAACTGACAAAAGAACATAAAACTTGATCTTACAACTTTCTTTTAATCAGTAAGTAAATTGAAGGAGATGGCTGCTATTAAAACTTGAATTTCTCATTTAAAAGTCAAGTGGAAGAGTAATACAGAGAAATTATTAAGAAAAATATAAGAGACCCGAGGGATATATCTAGGAGAACTATTCTATTAATAACACTAATCTCAGAAGGGCAAAATGGAACACATTACAGACTAATTGAACTAGTAATAGAAGTAAATTATTTCATCTGAAGACCAACAATTCCAAATGATTTTCACGAGAAGATACATACAACTTTAGTAAGCATATGTTTATGCCAAAGGTAAAATAGAAAATCTTGCCATCTTGTAGACAGAAACAACAAAAAGGTACTTGACAATAACAAGATCAGCGTTACACTTCTCACCTGCAACATTTAAAACCTAGCTGACGGTGAAATAGCATCTATAGATTATTAACAGTAAATGACTACAAAACCAATGTGTCATTTATTTGTCATGGCAAAAAGATTCCAAGGACTCAGAGAATCCAGAAACCAAAAACTTCATCTGAAGAAAATTCTTGAAAAAGTGTTCTAACAAATAGCAAATTTATCAAAATAGAGAGTTCAAGATAGAAAAGATAGAGGAAGAGAAATGGTATTAATGTATGAATTCTATAAATAGAAAGATGAGAGATGAAAGCCAGACAGAGATGGGGAGACAGAGAGGGAGGAAGGAAGGTAAGAAGGAAGGGAGGGAAGGAAGGAGGGAAGGAAAGGAAGGAAGGGAGGGAGGGAGGAGGGGAAAGAGGAAGACTATCCTAAAAATTGTGATCTAAATGTTAACGCTAAAAGTGGTTATGTGGTAACAAATTTGAAAAACTAGACAAAATGGTTCATTTCTAATAAAAAACAAATAAACCAAAGAAAGCTGCCTGGCTCTCTGATTAAGTGAAGCTGTACTTTTGAGTCAGAAACAGGACAAAAGCACCTTTAAACGTCTTACTGTTCTGCAGGTGGCCATTGTGTCTCTGGGGCCTGTAATTTATCTAATAGTTCCCTTGACCTTCTAGTTATCAGATAACCCACCCAGATTCTGGGAATAGGTCGGCTATTAATCTCATTTTGTGGTAATACTGTGGATTTTTATGATTTTGTTGTATTTTATTGAGAAAGTGAGAGCTGTGTCTGGGGTTTCTGGCCAGGCACATTTCATGCCTTATTTTTTGCTGTATTTCCAAGTGACTACTGCAAAAAAAAAAAAAAAAAAAAAAAAAACCTCCCAATTAATGGCTCGAAATATACAGACTCATCTCAATGTTTAAACGCATTTCTGTTTTTTAAAAAAATAGTATCTCACTCACCAGCTTAATGGAAAAGAATAACCTATATAGTTGATAATCACACACTCCTCACGGACTGTGTATACATTTCTTAAAACTTCTACTCAATTAAGAATTCCAGATAACTGGCTTCTGAGCACCTGTATCTGGAATTCTTTATCTGAATATTGACTCAAATGGCCTGAAAAGTTGCCCATGTCTGCTTCCCCAAAGCTTTAAAAAGGAAATCTTGAAAATCAAAACATTACTCCTAATTTGAGGTCTGGGCTGATTTCTAATAGGGGGGCGATGGCCAATGTTTCTCCACCACAACATCACTGAACTCCAGGCACTGACACTATGTATTTCATCTTTAGGTTGGTGCAAATACATGAGGGCAGTAGGTCTAGAGATCAGAAGGTTGTCTGGGTCCCATCCTGACAGTGACCTCAAAGTTTCTCTCTAGTGCATAAAGGGCCAAGCCAGGAAGAGCCAACTTCAAGTGAGCATGCTGCCATATGTACGTATTATATTTGTCAAATTTTTAAGGAAATGTGCAGTGTTAGTGTTCAATTTTGTGCAGTTCCTTGTGTTTAATCTTCTGAAGATCAGGTACAATACAGCTGCAACTAAATAAATTAAGTTAAAGTTATAAAAAGAATGTATTTTTGCCTATTTTTATAATATATATATATATATATCTTATCTGATACAGACTTTTTAAAACATGAATTTGTATCCTACTGTGGAAATACCTGGCAAAAATAGATTTTACCTTTTTCTATAATATAGTGTAAAGCATATTAACCTTGACCTAGTTATGTTTTAAAGGAAATAATCTTATTGTATTGAAGCTTCATAAAGGATTAAATGAGTGAATCATTTTGCTTGAATGAACACTGCTCCAATTTTTGAAGGAGTATTTTCTTCTCTCTATACTGTATTATCATAGAAAAAGACTTCTTAAAGATAAACAGGGTTTCATAAGCTTTCCTTCTGTAGGGAAAAAGGCTTTCAAGATGGCTTTGGAAAATAATGTCACAGAGATTTAATCATGTGTTTCAAAAAATCTTTACCAAATCCTTGAACAAGAAGAAAATATAGACTTTTATTTAAAAAAGAATTTAAAGTTGCCCTATGAATCAGAACTATCTATTAAATCCAGAACTAATAATATTCAGGCAAAGTAAAGTTTTCAACACAATTGGCGTGTCTGCACCTGGTTTTTAACATGCAACCATTCCAGATTAACCCCACTCTTTTCTCATCACTCTAGAGAAATAGAAGATTCCAAAGCTCTACATCAGTCTAGGTAGGCTGGTGGCCACTGCGGCTGCTTCTGTATCCCTGTGGCATGCAAGATAACACAATTTAGCACTAAAGCCACAGAATTCTTGACAAGAATCCCCAGGCTTCCCAGCGTCCAGTCCCAATGACTAGGCTACAAGCAAGTTCTGTAACCAGATCAATGTGTAACAAAGTTGTAAGTTGTTTTTCATTTGCCATGGATCCCCGGATTGAATGTCAAGTAACCTGAGAATGCCCAGATGAAACAATTGTACAACTATAGGTAGAACCAAAGTGTATGGGCTCAGGAGTGGTGGCTGAGTTAAAGTAGACACCACATAGCAGGATCCTAGATCCAATTAGATAGAGCCCTGGCATTACCCCATTGCAAGATCCAATCAGATCACACCTCATTACTCTATGTTCATAAAACCCAACCCAGACCCTAGCTCAGAAAGACAGATTTGAGTGTTTCTCTTATTTCCTTTTAGTCAGCTTGAAATAAAACTTTTCTTTTCTCAAACGTTGGTGCCATGGTGTTGGCTTCTGTGTGCATAGAGCAGTGAGCCTGCTGACTTCTCAGTAACACAAGGAGGACCAGACCAATTCCCTATTATTCTTTTGGAGGGAATACTTATTACTAAAACTCTCACTTCTGTTTTAATTTAAAAAAATACATTTAAGCCTGCTAATTGAAGAAGACTTGAAAAATACTTAAAAACACAATGAATAAAATGTGTATGAACTTAATAATCCTATTCTCCAGAAACACTGTTAATATTTTGGTGATATGTACCTCTGGTGTTTTTATACAATATTTCTAGTTTCATAAGCAAATTTGAACTCACACTGTATATATTATTCTGTAATCTTGTTCTTTTCATTTACCAATAAATCACACACATTTTTCCATATCATTAACTTTTCAAGAGCACACCATTTTTAGGTCCTGCTGAGCACAATTTTTGCCTAGTTCACAATTTGTTTAAGCCACTCCCTGTTTTGCTCTTACTAACAATGCTAAAGTGAACAGCCTTGTAGATACAGTTCACAGCATATTCATAACACTTTCCTGTGATTTGACAAACCCACTTCCCTCTCCTCTTCTTCCTGTGATCCTCACCTCCACAATCCTCAGTTCCTTAGCCATACATCGGATTTTACCACTGATGTCTTTCAGGATGCTTTTTTGCAAGCAGATAAAGTGAAGTATAGTTAACTTTTACCAAAATGTGAATGTATTAGTAGCTTATAGAAGCTCCAGATAGACAAGAGAGCTTACTGGAGACATGACTCTTACCCCATGAACTCCCTGCCATCCCCATCAATGCTCACAGAACCCCCAGATTCTGATGCAGCCTCCTTGATACTGCATAGTAGACAATGGTACTCTCACCAAGGTTGCCAGTGGAAACCAGAAGGAGCTGTTTCATCACCATTCCTAGAATGGATGGAACATCTCTATGCTTCTGCATTTTTACCAACCTAAAATGCAAAGTCTGGAGAAGATGTGTCTGATTTTCAGAGAATAGCCTAGGGGTGCATCTCTCGGCTTCTAGGAAATCTGACCAGAAAGTTTCTTACTGGTGAACACCACCTTATAAAATGGAGAACCCCTAAGATAAAGGGACTTATACCTAGGGCAGCCTTTGTTCTTCCTAGTTACAATCTTTGAGTCCCCAGTCACTGCTCCTCATCAATTTACTGAGTTAGGATTTTACACTCTGTCTTTTTCAATTCTTTTCACTATTTTTGATGTTATCAATGTGTACATGGATTTAATACCTTAACCTCTAGAAGACCTTTCCTGGTCTTCTAATTTCCAAAGACCTATTCTCCCACCCCTTCTCAGCTCCTACGTTCTCTGCAGTCATTCCCTTAATCTTATAATTATCACTATCTTCATCACCTCTGAAGTCTTGAATTCAAGCTGCTCTAGCACAACCATTTGAGCAGTTCTTTAACATCTTGCAGCATTTCAACTTATTCATTCTATCAATATGCAATATATTGGTTATCTATTACTGCATGACAAATTATTCCAAAACTTAACAGCTGAAAACAATGAAAATTTGTTTTTTCATAGCGTGTATGGATAAGGAATCCAGGCATGACTAAGTTGGGTCCCCCCACTTAGGGTTTCTTGCAAGGCTACAATAAAGACACTGGCCATCGCTGTGGTCTCATCTAAAGCTTTAACTGAAGAAGGATCTGCTTCAGGCTCTCAGGAGTTGATAAGATTCAGTTCTTTATAGGTTTGACCAAGAACTTCAGTTTCTCATGAACTATTGATCAGAGTCCACTCTCAGTTCCTAACCATGTCACCCTCTGCATTAAACAGCTCCCAGCATGACTGCTGTGCCTTATCAGAGCAAACAAATGGGTGGGAGAATTTTACCAGATAGAAGTCACGGTCTTTTAGTGGCCTTATTTCAAAAATGACATTCAATCATCTTTAGTATATTCCATTTTCTAGAAGCTTCTATTCACATCAGAAGCAAGTCCAGCCCACACATAAGGTAAGAGAAAGGGTATGAATACCAGGAAGAGAAGATAATTGGGAGCCATTTCAGAGGCTACTGAATATCTGTCACCATTAGCCATCCCTTTGTAGCCTTGTGTGTCCCCAATTACACAGGTCCATCATTCTAATCATTGCCTTTAATAGTCCCGCTTCCCTGCCCCTCTCTCTCATGACTGCCATGCCAAGCAAGACTCCAGTCTTGTTTAAACACAATTAGATGCCTACAAAGCTTTCAAGTATCTGATTAATGATGAGAAAAATATATAATATTATCATCTGGTCTCCCTGATAATTTTTGATGGTAAGTCTCAAAAGAACACATAAATAGCATAGCACTCCTGCTTTACTTCTTTAATTTATTTACTTTATCACCCCCTCAAATAATTTCACACTTTCTTCTTCCTTTTTTAACATTCTGCTCTCCATCCAACCATCTGTCCATAGCCAATAGCCTTGCCTCATACTTTCCTGATTTAAGGGGAAAGGGCAATGCCTTAATCTTCCCACCAGCAAAACTCTTCTCCTCACATCTTTTCTTATAATCTCTATCATGTTACATTGGATAAAATGTTCCTGCTCCCAACAATATCCCACAGTTCTAGTGGTTCTATAGATCCCATCTTTGTCCACCTTCCCAAATACTCCCCTTCTGCAAGTATCTCTTCTCTCTCTTGTGTTATTAATGGCAACCTGTCTACTGATTCATTCCTATGAACATAAAAATAGCCAACTAATCTTAAAAACATAAAATCTCCTTTTATCCCACATCCCCATCTAGCTAGTTCCTAATTCTCTGTTCCCTTTTAAAATAGAACTCCTTGAAGTATCTGTCTCTAGTCACTGCCTCCAATTCCTTTCTTCCTTTATCTCATCTCAATAAATTGTGCTCTCACCCTGCTTTAGAGAAGGCTGTTGTCAAGATCCCCAGTGATTTCTATTTTGCCTAATCCAATGTCAGTTTCACCTCTTACCTTATTAGCCAAAGCCCTTGGCACAGCTGCGTGTTGCATTTTTCTTGAAGCACTTTATTCTCTTGTTTTGTATTACTGTATTTCTCCTATCACATGGATGGTTCCTTCTCAGTCTCCTTTGCTAGCAATTCTATGTCTTATTAACGTCTAAATACTAGAGTCATCCAGGGAAGACTCGTCACTGTTTTGATCATTATTCTCTGTTCTATCTGTACTCTATAACATTTTTCATGTCTTTAAATAACATTTATGTAGCAATGACTTCCTCCTTTTTATCTCCAGTCCTGACTTCTTCCTAGAATTCTTGACTGTTATATACAACCATCTTCAGTATCCATGAATATATGTCTAATAGGGATTGCAAATACAAGGCCAGAGCAAAGTTCTTAATCCCCCCTTCCTATCATTGCAACCTGTTCTTCTTTTACAATCATTATCACACAACTGTTTAAAGTTTTAAATATTTAGTTATTATCCTAAATTCATTTAAATCATGTCAAACTCATCAATATGTCTTATCGACTCAGCTGCAGATTGTTTTTGGCATTCATCATCTATTTTCATTTTCACTAAGTGAATCTAATTCATCACTTCTCCATTAGCCTTTTTCACCAGCTTCCTGCTTGATGTCTCTCCTTTGTCTTTTGCTTTGTCTGTAACCTGTTCTACCTGTGACATCAAAACTAATCTTTAAAAAGTGAAAGTCAGTTCATACCATTCCAATGCTTAAAAATTCCCAGTGGCTTTCCATCTCTATTATAATACACAAAAAAGAACTGTACTCATTAATGTGTGCAATCTGATGAGTCAACAATTGCTCACATGATCTAGCTTCCATCTTCCTTCCCAACCTCTTATCAAAGACTCTTCCTTTTCTCCATGACACATTGACCATCCCTGTCTCTTCTTTGGTGCCTTTTTTACTAGTTGCTTCTTCTTCCTGAAATGCTCCTTCCCAATCTATACAGGCTTTTGCCCTTTGATCATTTACCTTTAAGCTAATATATCACGAATGGTCTCTCATTCAGTAAGATTCCCTGACATATCCAGTCTAATGTAAGCTCTTAGAAGTTCCTTCCAGTCACACTATTCACATTTCTGCAGAGTATGGATCACTATATGATATTTTTTCTTTCTTTTTTTTATTTTTGTCTGTCTCCCCTTTCTGCTGGAATACTAGCCTTGGTGGAAGAGATTCTTGTCTGTCTCACCACTGTGTCTCTAGTGACCATTGCCCTATCAGCCACAGAAGAAGGGCTCAATAGATATCTAGTAAATAAGCAACTCACTTTCTCAAGAAACTGTCACAGGATGTAGAATTATAAGGTTTTAAAATTCAACAATTAATTTCAGATTATCTTTTCACTTTCAACAAACCAGAAGTTTACCTGAACTTCCAATTGGAGTGTTAGACAATGCAAGAAAGGAAGATGATGTTGATATCCTGGCATCAGAGGCACAAGTTCTTTCACCTTTAATCCTAAACCTGACTCTTACCTGTGAGAATGATGAGATGCTAAGCACTTGCTTTAAAATGTCTATAGAAGATTCCTTCTGGCTCACTGGAAAACACTCTTAACCAGGGCCCTTTAGTTCTTGAATCAAACATAATGTTTTGTTCCATTGTAGGCTCAGAAAGTGAAAGTAAGCACAAGAAGCTAGAAGTATGGTGACATGAAAAAAATCATCAAAAGGAAGGCAAAAGAGAAGAATTCTAAGACAACCTCCATTCATTCAACAAACATTTTTGAGAACTTGCTTTCTGAGAGGCAGTGAAAAAAACAACAGTCAATGACTCTGATATTGTTTACATGATTACAAACATCATTTTTGATATATCATGTGTTTTTAACCAAAAGTGCGTAGTTTCCTCTACCAGAAAAGGTCTTCCTCTTCCCATAGTTTGTATTGTTCATCACCTACTGAGTCAGCAAGGCCTAACACTATCATTTACAGTCTACATTACTCATTAGCAATGCACTGTGGATTGAGAAATGAGGTTTAAACATTTAATGATTTAAATAGACTTTTGTTTTATTTCCTGAGGACAGGGTTCGTTCTCATGCCCCACTGTATTCTGTACAATGCAGCCTCGTGTCATATGGATTTGACATTTACTATATTGCACTGAATTTTTACGTACATGCTTTTAAAACACGATAGCATCTTTGATATAAATATTATTTCTTAGAATTTATGTCATCTTCCAATCATAAATTAAATGGCTTTTTTCTTTTATAGTGTTATATAAATAGTGCATCTTACAAGAAATGGTGCCTTAGATTTAATGAAATTCTGTAGTAATATATTCATTCAAGTCCAGACCATAGTCCATACTAACTCCATGACCTTGGCAAGTTTCTTAACTTTATTGTGCCTATTGTAGCAACTGCTTCATAGACTTGTATTTAACATTAAATGAAATAAACCACTACAATGAAATAAAATAACTAGAACAATGCCTGGCAAAGGAAACTGTCAATATTTTTTTTTTCATCCTCTTCTTTTCAGGAGCATATGAAGTTCCACCCTCATCTTTTTCACCTCCCTTCTTGGAAATAGAAAATACATAAGAAAGAACCATCTATTCTATACCAGATAGCAGGAATGCTAGGCTTCAAAGTCAGAGAAACTGCGTCTGAATCAAGATGCTAGTGCAGGATTTCTCCTCCTCAGCAACACTGATGATTGGGGCTGGGTGATTCTTCATCATGGGGGAGCTGTCTTAACATTGCAGGGCTTTCACATCATCCCTTGCCCCACTAAATGTCAGTACTCCCTCCACCACACCTTGTGGCAATCAAAAATGTCTCCAAATATTTACAAATTCACTTCCAAACCCCCATTGACAACCAAGGTTTTAGTGTTTGCCAGCCTTGGGCATTTTCTCTGTCTTTAAAATGGGAATAACAACGTTACATCAAACAGTTCTGAAGACCCGCTGCTGGGCAGGGCAGTGAGTCTCTGCACTTTAAAGCCTTTATAAACCTACTGAGGATTCTGTTTCTCATGTTCTAACTACGGGAGTAGTTTTAATGTGTAGTTCTGAGGGATGGCTGGTTCTCCCATAAAGCTGAAATGAAGCACAGCTAAAAAGAATTATCACACTGCAGACAGCTGGGAACAAGTTGTCGTTAACAGAGACTGGAGTTTTCAAACAGATATTGAAGCAAACAGCTTCCCAAGGCTGGGCTCAGAGCCACACCACACCAGTGTGCGATCACATTGAAGGTGGATCAGAAAAGCCATAAACACTAAATATGCCATCTCCAAGGTTAAACTGGTGCAACTGGAGAAAAATTATAGAATAGTAATTTTTGACACAGTCATCTCTTTCTATGCATTTTTTTAATGTGCATGAAGATATGAATAGGGCTGATTTGACCAAAATGGTGGCCATTAACCTTCTGTTTCCCCTTCCAGCACTCCTCTCTCTGTGTCTGCCTTGTCTTTGCTCCAGGGATCCAATATCCCTGTCACCCTAACTCCAAACTCTTTTTGCCCCCCAAGCCTCAACACATAGCCATCTTATGGTGCTTCTCTATTTGGCTAACTTCCTACCGTTACAACCATCTGGTAAGAGCTCCCATTCCCCCAACTAGTACATTCTTTTCAAAGGTACACCATGAAGTAATCAACAGGAAAGAGTTCTTCATATATAATTTGTTCCAACTTGGAAAGGGAAATAACTTTGAAAATGAGAAGACCTGGTTTTACCAATGCTTCCCCATGACTCTCGCATGTGAAATGTCCAAGTAGTGGAGATGCTCCATGAAGGCTCTTCCAGCTCATTATCCCCAAGGGACACTGAAAATGTTAGGCCCTTGCCAGAGCTAAGATTAACTCTTATCTCTGAATTTGTACAAACCTAATACGGGGATTCATTTTTAAATGACACTTCTTTCTAAATAACTTGTTAATTTCATAAGATAGTAAAAGACTCACTCACTCCAGACTATTCTTACAAGAAATTAGGGTGGAAGAAGACAGTCCATGCCCCAGCATCTGGTATGGTAGGTGGTGGACCAAAAGGAAGGCTCTCACCCCAAATCAAAATATTGTTCCTTCTCACACAGTTATCAGAGGCTTAAATTTCCTCCATCAAAATAGATTTCCCTAACAAGGGTAGTAACACATTTTTTCCATCTTAAAATAATTTTGGTGGTTTCTCATTTTTTAAATCAATTATTTTATAATCAATGTGAATGTGTACATTTAATATAGTGGTACCACCACCCTCTGCCTCCAACAGAAAGCAGAGGGTGGTGGTGGTGTTCTGTTTCCAACAGAAACAAAATTTAATTAGTGACATTTCTTACCATGAAATATCAAGGAAATGTGGAATTTTAAGTAGCATGGAAGTTAACAGAGACAGGAAGATTGACCCACACTTTCAGGGATGATCACAGGGCCAGGGTTTGGGGAAGGGAGGGGTGGTGTTTGGGGAGGAAAAAGGGGAGACGATGGCAGAACAGTTCACAGTTTTCTTGCCGCCCCAGTGAAATCTTTTTCTGAAATATCTTTAAGTCTACATTTCTCCCTGGTATGTAGCAAAGTTTGGCCATTTGGCACATTTTATTGACATGATATAAAACACCTACATGTTGTCTTCACATCTGATGAAATATAGAGAAGAAAAAAGGAAAAGAAAAAGAAAGAGAGAGCAAGGTCTTGGTAATACTCAAAAATCTTTCCTGGTAAAACCAACTCCTTCTTGATCTAGGGGTCTCCTTCCTGAACCTTTCAAAAATCCTATTATTTCTTGGTGGCTCTCCAAGGAAATTTTTCTTAACCTTTTGGGGTTTCAGACTCCTGCAGAGTTCTTTTTACCTCTGATCCTGAGATGCAAGCTCAGACAGTATTTTTAGCTTGGGGTCTATGAAAGATCTTTCAGAAGGTTTTTGAACCAAGAAATACTCATAAATAAATTTTTCTTCTATTTCTTTGTTAATTATCTTCATAGATAAGAGAGTTTAATGCTGCTATTTGCAATTATGTTACAATTTCCTATCAAACAAGTAAAATGTGAGACAAGATGCTATTATACAGTAAAGAGGTGCATAGCTGCCATGATTTTCACCTAATACCATTAATTAAAGTAGGAATATTTTTTAAACATCATCATTTTAATTATGGCACGAGTTTTGCCTTGATCTTCTTAGATTGGAAAATGCTAAAAAGGGGGGGTACAATAAAGCTTATGCATGTTCAGGTTTTACTTTTATAAGGAAATGTCATAATATTTTCCTCTCTGTGAAAAGCATCTAACCTTTCTACAAAGCATAACACCAGCAAAGCCTAAGGAATGCAATATGTCATCCAACTTACAGCTGACAGAGTGGCTCCTTCTCAGGAGAAGACTCAAAGGCTAGAACTTCAGTAACATCTGGATATGTCTGAACACAAACATATACAAAGGCTTTGTATTTTTCGGTTGGAAGAAGAGGATGGTGGTAAAAGCCCAACTGTTGTTCTGCCAGGTAGCTCCTCTGGGAAAGGAGTTTGGAGAGGACAAACTCTATAATGATGAAAGACAGCCTATGTTGTCACCATTCTCTGTCCCTTCAACCCCAAAGGACTTTGGGAGGTCCTTCAGTTCAGACCTACATATATGTGAAATAAAGACTCACAATCCACTAAGAATAAGTACCTTGCAGAGATAATCACATAGCATTCCAGACCAAGATACCCCTTTATTCATTTGTCCAACTGTTTAGCAATTATTTACTATGTACCAGGTACCTGGAGATACAGCACTGAACCGAAGAAGATTCCTGATTTGTGCCACTTAGATTCTGTTCGAGGAGAGATGTGATGTGGACAATCTTTGAAATGTTCTTCCCTTCCCTATTTTGTCCTCAGAAAGCAAGCTACGGGGTTCCAACTCTCTTTGCTACTAAAGGCTTTTCTGAGTCAGAATTTTTAGGACACGTTGCCAAAAGAAACAGAAAGCTGAGACGGATGGTATGTTGAAGATAACACAGCAAAGATCACACCACAATTTTATCTGACTGTCAATCAAATGATAATAGATATTGATTTATTTCTGAACAAGAATAGCATTTAAATCTCTGAGTAGACAGTTTGGATTAGTTTCTCTGCTTTTGTATGTATGGGCTCACGTAACCATTGCCTAGATTAAAATATAGAATATTTCCACCACTCCCAGAGAGTTATTTTGTGCCCCTTCTAAAAATATCCCTGTAGTTATAACTATTATCTTGGGTTCCATTTTCATAGATTACATTTTCCACTCTTGATTTTCATGGACCACACAGTATATCTCCCACCTTCTTTTATCCATCATGTCTTTGAGATCCTTCCAGTTGGATGTTATAATAGTTTGTGCTTTTTCTATTGCTGTGTAGTATCTCATGGTGTGGATGCACCATGATATATCTATTCCACCACTATGGACATGTGTGTTATTTCCAGTTAGGGTTATTAAGAATAAAGCTGCCACGAAAATCCCCTTGCTTCTCGTTATCATTGAATAACAATGTTTTGGTTTCATTGCATTCTCTCTTTCTATTTAAAGCAAGTTACTGTGGTTATCTATTTCAAACAGTGCTAAAACTTTTCCTTTTAAATTGAATTAAGTTGAAAAGGACAAAATATGTAGAAAGATCTTAAATAAATAATTGTACATTAAGGAATATATTGGTTCAACTTTATGAAGGCAAGAGCCAAAAAAATCAGGGACATGTTCTAAGACAGTTTGGAAAAATTATTCCAAGACAATACTAATTAGGTAGTTGGAAAATAAATACTGTAGGAATTTAGGAAACAGACGGACTCTAAGGGACTGGTATGGATGCAAGCAAGGCCTTTGGATTTCACTGGAGAGGGAATACCTCCAGGGAAAGAATGATGTCTTATTCACACTGATATGCCCATTACCTGGGGTTTGGGGGAGGGGGAACCTGGTCCCAAAGTGAACCTGCATGAAACTCATGCCATATACACAGACCACAGCTGTGCCTCTGGAGCAGTGCAAGATAGCTAAGGAGAAAACAGAGAGCATATTCCATACACTACAACTTGAAGATGGGAATAAGGCAGGAAGAACAATTGGGTTCCCAGAATATTAAACTGAACAGACAGACTATTTTAAAAGATCCTTATAGGGTAGCAGCAAAGGATAAACGTGAGCCAGGAGGGGTGGGTCTGGGGAGTCAGGAGACCCCCACCTCTGTGGGTTTTGTAGCCAGAGAATTAATTTTGTAGACTACACACTTGAATGTTTTCCTCACTATGGGAACTTGAAAAACAGGCGGTAGCTTATCACTTGGAATGGGGCTCAAAGGAAGCCTCTAAAATTTCCACAGCGTGTGGAAGCCTCATCAGCTTGTCACCTTCTTTATGGGAAGAGTTTTCTGCAAAGTCCCAGACAACGATTGTAGTTTGCATTCTGTTCTCCAAGAGCTGAAATGTTTTCAAAATGAAGCACAAACTGCCACGGTCTGAGCTGCCTGACTCACATGTTCCAGGAACTTTGCTTCCAGACAAGAAATGTAGTCTTTTGTGTTCTCTCTCATACTGCGGAATGCGCCTGCACATCTCATATTTCATCTGAACAGGAAAGTTTGCCAAGAAGAGCTCTCCATGACACAGCTGACATTGGTTTAGAAGGGACTAATTAAGTTTAAAGCTAGTCCGAAGTGTAAGAGGCTTTGGAGCGTGAAATATCTTCTCATCAAAAATGTATTTTGAAAGAGCAGAGAAGCTGCAAAATTCCACATCTCTCATTAGAAGTGTGCCTTATGGAGCAAACAGAAATCTCAAGCTCCCCCAATAGTTATTCTCAGGAGCCCTAACAGTCATAATCAGCTTAGTCATCTCTCCAAGGCACAAACTTGAAAATATAACAAATAACTGTAGCTAATAAACCCTGTAACCTGATAAGAAGCTATCGCATAGACGCATCAGTGTTTAGGAGCAGCACAGAGTGCCACTGACCTGGGGTCTGCTCAGGGCAAGGCGTTGCCTCACGTGGTGTTGGATATTAGAGTCATGACCAAAAGCAGCCATGTGTAAACGGATACCAGGCAGGGCCTGTGGGCTATAGATTTAGGGACACAGGGTTTCTCCTACTCTGAATTGTATGACCCGGGGCAAAACATTTCACTTACCCATAATGGTCATTATACACGTGGGGAAATTGAGGCAGAGAAGATGCTGCAAGAGCCTGTCCAGCCTTAACATTTCAGGTCTAAGGAGAAAGTGGATACCTTAAAGGTAGCTCCTTTTACTCAGCAAACGAATCTTGCAGAGATAGACATTTGAGTGATGTGGCAGTAAATTTTATGTGTCAGCTTGACTTGGCTAAAGGATACTCAGATTGCAAGGTGTGTCTCTGATGGTGTTTCTGGAAGAGATTCAGCATTTGAATTATAGGTCGTAGTAAACCAGACGCTCCTCCCCAGTGTGACTGGGCACCATGCAATCCCTTCAGAGTCCAAATAGAATAAAAAGGCAGAAGAACAGTGAATTTGCTCTCTCTGCTGGAGCTGGGACATCCATCTTCTCCTGCCCTTACCCATTAGCATGTAGGCCTTCAGGCTTTCAGACTCGGGCTGAATTATACCTATGACTTTCCTAGTTCTCTAGTTAACCCTTGAACAACCTTGGTGTGAACTATGTGCATCCACTTGTACATGATTCTTTTCAATAAGTACTGTCAGCCCTCCACAACTATGGGTTCTGCATTCAGAACCCCAACACATATCAAAAGTAGAGTTTCCATACTATGCAAACTGTGCAGATATGAAAGGCCAGTTGTAGCTGAAGTTTCCAGAAGACTGACATCAGGACTTGAACACGTGAGAAATTTGGTCCCCATGGGAGAATTCCTGGAACCAATCCCCCTCAGATACCAAGGGATGACTGAATATAAGGGACATGATATATGTGCATGTGTATTTATACATATGTATATATTTATATACACAAATACATATATGAATACACTTGACCCTTTAACAGCACAGGTCCACTTAGCCGCCTTTGCCAGGCCCGAGACAGCAAGACCAACTCCCTCCTCCTCCTTCTCCTTGGCCTAGTCAATGTGAAGACAATGGCAATAAAGACCTTTATCTTGAACCACTTCCGCTTATCACTAGTAAATATATTTTCTGTTCTTTGTGATTTTCTTAATAACATTTTCTTTTCTCTAGCTTACTTTATTGTAAGAGTACAGTATATAATATGCACAACATGCAAAATACATGTTAATCAATTATTTATGTTATTGGTAAGGCTTCCAGTCAATAACAGTCTATTGGTATTTAAGTTTTAGGAGAATCAAAATTTTATGTGGGTATTTGACTGCTTGAGGGGTCAGCATGCCTAACCTCATGTTCAAGGGTTAACTGTATGTGTGTGCATCCTATTATATATATCTCCTATTATTTATATATAGAAATGTGTATATATATTGCATTGGCTCCATTTTTCTAGAGAACTGTGACTAATACAAGTAACTAAGGATTGTCATTGCTCCGTATTTTGCATAAAACGATGCTATTTATCACATACCATCAGGGAGGCATGCACTTTGAGCTGATTTTTCCAACAGTGCAAGAGAAATTTGCATGGATGCAATCTTATTCTTTGCCGCCATTTGCATGTGAGTCTCCCAATTGCAAGGAAGTGAAAAAATGACCCTCTGATTTAAACAAGTTTTAGGCAGCTTATGTATTTACTATTTAACTCCATTTTCTCCACATTTCTGAACCAGCCACAGCCCACACACCATGCCCAAACCTCCCAAAGCATTATTGTCTGTAGGATTTTGATAGTGCTGCTTTGCTCTATATTAAAAGACTGACAGAGGAGAGGTCCAAGCAATTGAAAAAGCCAACAGCACAAGAAAGAATTTGTTTATAGGTTAGATTCCTAGTATTTTTCTAAGGATCAGAAAAAAAAGTACAGGTTTAAAGAAGGTGAAATATTGGTGAAAATTCCAGACTAAGGTACATAATCAAAGGTAGTCTGTATTCTCATCTAGAATTGTTAAATAATTAAATGAGGAAATCACAAAAGAAAAAAATGCAAATGACTAACAAATCTAAGAAACAATATTCTATTTCATCAATTATCTGAGTAATGCAAATTAAAACAATAATTATATGCACCTATTCATTCTATTAGATTGGCTAAGATTTGATGCCGGGGGTCATGATTAAGGAGAGTGTGAATGGGTATCATTTTCATGATATGAAATTTGAGTATGCTACATACAAATAAATATATGCAAAAATGTATATGTTATTTGACTTGGAAATTCTACTTCTTAGAAAGCATCCTAAGGAATTAATCTGACTAATGGCCAAAGATGTACAAACAACTGTATAAACAAGTTGTTTATCAAAGTGTAATTTATAATATTCAAATGGAAAATGTTACATTTTGTTACAATTGTTTAATCTACATTAATACATCATTCTCACCCTTTATGCTATAAACACAAGTCTTTAAATATTTGTCTTTACCTATAGAATGGACAATACCAAGAGTGAATCCCAACGTAAACCATATTTTTTAATTTGTTAATTTTAAGGACATGGCTCCATTCATTAGGAACTTAGCACATCATGACAAGGAGGAAGATGGACACAAAATGCTTTTTCTTGGCAGAATAAGACAGCTTATTGCAAAATGGCAGGGGCCCTCTTTTTGTATTGACATCAGATAATTGTATGTATTATGTGCTACATGTGATATTTTGGTACAAGTATGAAATGTGTGATATATATTCCTTCTATGCCTAATTTATTGAGAGTTTTTATCATGGAGAATGTTGAATTTTATAAAATGGGTTATTTTTTGCAACTAGTGAGATGATCACATGGTTTTGCCCTTCATTTCATTCATGTCATGTGTGACATTTGCTGATTTGCATATGTTGACCTGTCCCAGCATCCCTGGGATAAACTATTTTTGTGTGTGAGTGTTGTTTGATTCAGTTTGCCAGTATTTTCTTGATTTTTTTTTTTTTCTGAGATCTAGTCTCACTCTGTCACCCTGGGTAGTATGCTGCCACATCATCATAGCTCACAGCAGCCTCAGACTCTTGGACTCAAGCGATCTCTTGCCTGTCTCCAGGGTAGCTGGGACTCCAGAAGCCCTCCACAACACCCCACTGTTCTTAAGGATTTTTCCATCTGTGTTCATGAGGGATATGCTTATTGGCCTGCAGTTGTCTTTTTTCTTGAGTTTTTGTCTGATATTGGGATCAGGGTAATACTGGCCTCAAAGAATCAGTTAAAAAAAAACTTTTCTATAATTTTTTAGAATAGTTTCAAAAGAATTGGTATTAATTCTTCTGTATACATTTGGTTGCATTCAGCAGAAAAACCATGTGGTCCTGGGCTTTTCATGTTGGGAGACATTTTACTATTGATTGAATCTCATTACTTGTATTGATCTTTTCATATTTTCTGTTCTTGGTTCAAACAAGATGCCTGTATGTGTCCAGGAATTTATTCATTTCTTCAATGTTTTCCAATTTGTTAATATATCTATATAGCTGTTCATAGTAATCTCTAATGTTCCATTGAATTACTGTAATACTATTTATTATTTGTAATGTTTTATTTTTCATTTCTGATTATATTTATTTGGGTCTTCTCTGCTTTTCTCTTAGTTAATTTAGTAGTTTATCAATTTTGTTTATCTTTTCAGAAGGCCATTTTTTGTGTCTTATTGATCTTATGTGTTCTTTTGTTTTCCTTTTTTTATTTCTTATATAGCATAACTGTGTACATTAATGCAATCATGGGGTATAGTGTGCTGTTTTCCTGTACATTTTGAAATACTCTCATCAAACTGGTCAAGATAATGTTCATGTCATTTTCTTAGTTATTGAGTTAAAACGTTCATACTCTGCTTTTAGAAA
>CAUYQV010174233.1:0-11166 GCA_963574575.1 Galagoides demidoff | reverse complement strand
TGGACATGCCACTCTATTCTCTTCCACCACATACCCAGTGCCCTCCTGGTGTCAGTACACAGTAGGCACTCAGGGACTCCATCTGGCATGAACACCACTCCCCAATATCTGCTGAAGCCCATCTCCCCCTCTTCCTCCCTGGACCATAGCTGTGGTGACCCCTGCCCCCACTCCAAAAAGAGAAAATGAGGAAGGGGGTGGTGAATAACCACAGGGCTGACTCCCCTCAGGCCTCAAATAAGACATCGCTTACGAGAGTGAGAAATTAATTCCTAATTACACAGTTACTTTATCACGCAGCTTCAGTGCTAAAAGTCTAAAAAAAAATCAACACAAACCCCCTACTACCTCCTGCCAGCTCCCAAGCGCTTAATTAGGTAAGTAATTTTGCTTTAAAGCAAGCAGTTCCATCCTGAAATTGCCCCAGGAGGAGAGTGGCTGAATTCAGCCCTAGGCTGAGAGGGGCTGGTGTGGCCAGGCTGGAGCAGGGGTCCTGCCAGGAGTAGGCTTGGAGGGTGGACCTCTGTTCTTCTGGGGCACATCACACATCCTCCTGCCAAGGAGCTTCCCTCTCTGACTCCTGGCTCAAAGGAGAGGCTCAGACACCCAGGCCTGGTCAACCAGGGGATCCCGTGTAACCCTGGCCTGGATGCCACAGCTGGTTCAGGACAGGCATGTGGCTCACAGCCCATGAGCTGGGACTGCAGTGAAGAGGTTTTGTCCCTGGCTGAACCACCATCTAGAAACCCAAGGTGCTGATGGCCACTTTGTCTGCGTGATGGCCTGAGAATTTTGCCAACACAAAGGAAGGCTGAAGCAAGAGGCGGAGAGAGGCAGGATCCTGACCATATGTCTGGAGCACCTTCCTCCCTCTGAACCTGATCCCAGATCTGCCCTCTGTTCTTCCCTGTTACATGGGCCAATACATTCCCTTCCAGTCTCAGGGCCCATCCACATTGGCTTTCTGTCACTTGCAACTCAAGAGTCACAGCTGCTCTAGCAAGGTTTCCTGAGCTCTCACTACCTGCCAAGAGCTTTATACACCTTCCCTCAGGTAACTGTCCTATGGGTGGATTATGGTACCCCCTGCAGATGACATCAGAAGCTGAGCCTCAGAGAGAGCCCAGGTCACAGAGTCAGGTAGCAAGGGACCCCAGAGCTGTGTGACCCGCCCTCATCTCATCAGGCATCAGATAGACAGTCACCTTCTGCCTCATGAGCACCCCCTCAGCAGGCCAGGAGGCCTGTAGGCCTGGCACACACAGCAGCATATGAACCAGGACCAGTGTGCTCGCTTCGGCAGTACACATACGAACCAGGACCAGTGCCCCAGAGGCAGGGCATCCCAGTGGTCGGAGTATGGCACTGGCTTCCAATCCTGGCTCTCTGCAAATGTGCCATGTGACTCTGGACGAGTCGCTAAACTGAAACACGTTCAGGTGGTGCCTGTAGCTCAAGCGGCTAAGGCCCCAGACACATACACCAGAGCTGGCAGGTTCAAATTCGGCCTGGGCCTGCCAAACAATGACAACTACAACCAAAAAAATGACCTGGCATTGTGGCGGGCACCTGTAGTCCCAGCTACTCAGGAGGCTGAGGCAGGAGAATTACTTAAGCCCAGGAGTTGGAAGTTGTTGTGAGCTGTGCTACCACAGCACTCTAACCAAGGCAATAGCTTGAGGCTCTGTCTCAAACAAAAAAAAAAAAAAAAAGAAAAAAAAGAAAAGAAGCATGTTCATATGCAGATTCCATGCCCAGAACAGGGCCTGGCACAAGCAGGAGCCAAGTAAGTGTGAGCTATTATTATACCCCAGCCTCAACTGTTACTGCACTTCACACTCGCCCACAATAATCACACCACACCCTCTCCAGACCCGCCCCCAGGCACAGTGGAGCTTTCCTGCCTGTGTCCCCTGGTCCCCTACTGGGACCTCTGGCTCTGAGGCATTCTCTGGGCATGTCCCTACTCCTAGGGCAGAGGGTTCCAGAGCTCACCCAGGCTCCAACTTGGAGGTGGACTCCAATGTAAACTCATCGAACAAACAACTTGAGGGACAAGATCAGAAAGAAACCTTGGAGCTGACAAGAGGCAACAAGAAATGACTGAGATTCAACATCTTTCCAGGAAATACCCCGCCCAGGAGATGGTTTCTGTGTGTGGCTGATAAAAATAGGGTGTTTCCTCAATCTTTGCAAGGGGCCCACGGGGGCTTTCTTAAAATGTAATTTAAGATGTAGCTAATGGAAGGGAAGCTGAGATGCTGAAAAATCACAGATCATCTGTCAGGAGGCAGCTCTGTGATGACTCAGGCGTGTGTTGGTTTATAACTAGACCACCAGCCTTTGCCTTTACCCGGACACCTAGCACACAGTAGGTATTCAGTCGGGAAAAGGGGAGGAAATACTGGAGATAATTAGAGGGTAGGAACATTAACCTTGACTGCGGCTAGCACCCCAGGCAGGGGTAAACCAGGGCAGCTCGAGGGACCTCAGTGGCAGGGCACCGTGGATCTTCTTTCTCCACGTCTCCACTCAGTGTCTGTTCCAATGGCTTTATACCTAGGTAGTGTTGCCACATAAATACAGAATGTGCCACCAAATGTGAACTTCAGATAAACAATGAATTTTCTTTAATATCCAATTTGCCTCATAGTGTCTGCCAACTTACCTCTTTTACTCCAAAGTAGTCTTAGCACCATGACAGACCAGCACAGCTGCTGGGAACGCAACAGGGGGTTCTGGGTGGGGCTAAGACACTTAGTTTAGGCTCTATCGCAGTTTAGGGGAAATGCCCCTCTCAGAGGACTAACCTCACTGCTTTTTGAGGGGTAGTAAAGCTTCCTAAGTCCTCAGGCATAAATCATCTGCTATATTTCAGCCTCTGTAAAGCTACAACCCTCCCTCAGGGTTGCACATGAGCATGGTAGGGGGATGTCATATCTGATCAGTCCCAGATCTGGCCCATAAAGGCCGTGTGACCTGCAGAGCACTACTAATCCTTCTAAGTCTCCACTTCCCCATCTGCAAAATGGGACCAACAACCTTAACTTTCCAGCATTGTGAAGCTCTAACACCATCCTGAATGTGAAAGAGCCCAAACCAGTGGTGATATTAGTTCCAAGAGGAACAAGGCCTGGGACCCTCCTTGTCCACCCACCCCATCCTCAGGCCAAGAGGTATGGCAGTGGCTGACCTCACCCCCTGCTGGGGGTAGGCTTTGATCTAAATCTAGTCAATCTGAGCTCTGCATACGTTGCCCACAGTGATTGGTTCAGGACTGAGCACATGGCCAAAGCCAGCCAATCCAAGCCAAGGAGGCTCAGTTTGGGACTGCATGGAACTACAGAGAAGGGAAAGGTGTCTTTCTGAGCAGGGTAAGTCCACTCAGAGCTGCCAGAAGCCACCCAGTCACCCCAGGAATGGAAGTCAGGACAGAACTAGCAGAGCTATGGGGTGGAAGGACACACAGTCTGGTGACATCTTGGAGCCAGTGGTCCTGAAGCCAGAGACAGCTGGGCTTTACAGGAAAGGAGATGATAGATTCACTTAAACCAAGTTCAGTGTTCTAGTCTCATTTAACTGAGAGCCCTGCCTGGCTCATGATGGACTGGTGTCTGGCTCTTCAGCTGTGGCCTGAGGCTCTCTGTGGCCATGGCGGCTACCATCCTGTTTCCTAGGAAACAAGCCTATGCAGTGACCTTCTCACCCACCCTGCCCCATATGCAAATAAGAAAAATGCTGCACTAAGGTTCCCTCTGGAAGCTTCCCTGTTCTACACCTACCCAGCACCAGTTCAGCTTATAGGAAACAGCTCCAGATACCCTCTCCCCAGCTCTTCAGTACCCGGGTACAACAGGAAATAAACAAGGCATAGAGCCTCCCCCAAAGGGGACTCCAAGACAGTGACCAGCCTGGACCCTTCCCTCTTAGCACCAGGATAAGTCAGGGTATAAAGTCCAGGATAAATCAGGGTATAAAGTTAAAGACAAGGTCAGAAGGCTGCCTGGACTGCTTCCCTGACCCACCAATAGTGCACACAGAGCCATGCAGGAAGAAGGCCAGCTCCAAAGGCTTCTGAAAACAGCCCCAGCAATGACCTTCTGACTCCCCTGACCTGTCCCCTGCTGACAGTCACTGACCTCTGTGGAGCTTGCTCTCAGCAGGACACAGGCCCAGCCCCAGCAACCCAGAAAGAGTTCCAGAGGCTCTAACAAGGGCTTGCAGATGTGGGAGAGTCACAGCTTTGGCAGAAGACAAAGAAACCAAGGCCCAAGAAGAAAAATGTGGCAGACTTAGAGTTGCCCACCCATGCATTCTCTTCTTCTGATCTTGCCTGACCCCAGGGAACAACTCTTGGTTGCTTAAGCCAAATTCAGTGATATTTTCTGTTTTCCTAGCCTTGCTGCTGCTAAGGATGACCATGAGAGCCAGTTCTAGCCAAGGGTGCCAGGAAAGGGAAGGATCTTATAAAGAAAAATTTGTTTTCCTGATCCAAGTGGACGTGCCCTGTCTCTCTTCACCCTTCCTTCCTGCCTCCAATTCAGATGCAACACCCACAGACAGCTTCAGCAGCCGCCTTGTGACCATAAAAGAAAGGCCTGGAAAATCACAAGGATGTCAGCCCCCACACTGCAGAACTATCACTAGGAACCAGAACTTTTGTGTTATATCAGAAAAAACACTCACTTGCTTGAGCCACTGTCAGTTGGGTTTGCGGTTACTTGCAGCCAAATGCATTCCTGACAAATACACCAAGCAAGTCACGCAGAACAGGGATCTTATCCCAGGTGGTGGAGCCAAACTCCCTGAGCTCAACTCCTGGTTCTGTTCCATACCAGCTGTGCCCTTGGGCAAGTCACTTTCTGTCACTGTGCCTCACCTGTGAAGTAGAAGTGACCACAGCCCTCACAGATCTCTTTAATCTCTTGATGATTAAACAAGGTGGTGCACAGCAGCAGGCCACAGTGAGCACTCAGCAAACACTCGACATTCTTATTTTTATCACACCCCTGGATGAGGCCTAAGAGGAGTCAATTCCCTTTGCTTTTTAAAGTCCCACTGATGGGGCACCCTGGACAAAAGGAACTCTCAGTCAGCAGCTACAGAGGGGACATGCCTGCCTGATCTTTTTAGAAAGCTCTAGTCTGGAGCTGAGGAACAATGTTACTGACTTTTTGTTTCCCAAGAGCCTGTACGAGTCAGGGTGGGGGAGCTGTTCTCCACCTGCATTCTGGAGAAGCTTCCAGGAATGATAAATCCTGACCCAGCCTCTCCTTCCCACCCCCTGGCCCAGGTGCTGAGTTACTGATTGATGTTATTGCTATTTTTATTAATATTATTAATGATCATAGAAATTCTTATATGGAGCCCCCACTGTTCTGCTCACAAAGTACTTGTACATGTCATGAGAGTTTTCTCGGATCCCGGAGGCAGATGCAGAGACCGAGCCCTCCCCATGCCCTGCCTCTTCCTGCAGCTCCCAGACTGGGAATCCTGACTCTACCTTCCCATGCTCCAGATGAGGGGCTACTGTGATGGCCAAACGAACCGAGGCCCCCAGACCACCGGCATCAGGGCCACTTAAAGGCAGGTTCCTAAGCCCTGCCATGCCTGCTGGATCTGGATCTCCTGGCTGAGGCTTAGGAATCTGCACTTTATCATGTGCCACAGTGATCCTGTTGCTCCCTGAAGTTTGAGGCACACTGAAGGCCACTAATTTGGGGAAGGGGTGAAAGGCCAAGCACACATTTGGGGAGTGGGGGCATTGCCCATTCCTGATCTGTGTACACACGTCCCTCAGCTGTTCCGCTGTCCACACCAGACTCCCTCTGGGCTGTTACAGTCAGAAGCTTTCACTGGCTTTCAGATTTAAGGCAGCTCCTATTCCCTGTACTCATACAAGGCAGGGCCCTCACCGCCATTCCCTTGGCAGCCCTGGAGAGTTCCCTATGGCCCCACCCTTCAGTCCTGGTTCGCCCTAGAGAGTCGCATCAGAATTCTTGGAGATGCTTGTAACAGAACAACCCAGGCTCCTCCCCACAGATGCCAATGGCCACTTCGTGTTTCTGGGTCGGGGAGGAAGTACACCACCAACACAATGCACCAGCAGAGGTACAGATGAAGACCATCTCAGGTTCAACAAGAATGTAGTTGAATATTTCATGACCTCTTAATGGATTGAGGCAGAAAAGTGTAGCTTAAGTGATAAAACAGAGGTGGCTCAGCTATACACAGTAGAAATTATTTCCTAGGCTTTGTCACACCCTGGAAGAGTCACCAATGAGGGGCCACAGACTTGCTAGCCTGGGCTGGACGAGCACAGGAAGTGAGTGGAATGAGTGGCTGAATTGGGACTCCAAAAAGCCACTGTAAGATGAAATTAATGTCAATAAATGCAAAGTTTGGTATTTGGGTTTTTAAAAATCACCTACTTTTAGTTCTAGCGTGGGAGAGACCTGGTTTGGAGGGTGTTCAGGGCCTGGGGGTGGAAGGGTGGATAGCCACGGAACAGGTCACCACAATCCTACATATTGCTAGGGCATGGGTGGCCCATTCTCCCCACCCCATAAGCCATCCTCGGGAGATTGGGATCTGGTTCCCCAGCCAGGGGCCAAGTCTGCCTAAAGCCAGTCCAGCAGGTGAGGCCTCTAGAAATGGTGCCCTTTGACAAATGGTGGGAGAGTGGGAACCTTTTGTCTGGAAGGGGAGACTCAGGGAGGATAGGAGTCACCCTCCCTTTAGCCTCCGGCCCTCCCCATGTGATCAAGTCCCTGTCCCCTCTTAGTCTCACCTCTTGGCACTAACCCTGGGCTCCAAGTCCCGCCTAATCCCCCTTCCTCAAACACCCTCTCCAGGCCTCCAGCATACTGCCCACTCTACCTGAGATCCCCTTTTCCCCCACCTCTGCCTGGCCAGCTCTTACCCCCAAGGTCTCTCCCATGGGGCAGCAAACGCTTACTCCCCAGTTAAAATCAGATCTCTAGTCCACGACATCATGGGCCTCTATACTTCTTTGCAACAGCATGGATCCCAAGTGGGAATTTATCCATGATGATCTGCTTTATATATGTTTTCCAAACCATAAGCTTGTGAAATCACAAAGGGCATCTGTCTTGCTCATCTTCACATCCCCACTGCCCAGCACAAGGCCACGCATGCAGTAGGTGCTCAAGAAATGTTGACTTCTTGAGTGAATAAGTAAATGCAGGGTACCATCAGGTGGGAGCCACAGGAAGACACATTTCAGCTCAGTGAAAGAAAAAGCCTTCTTGAACATTAGTTTGTCCCAGTTTGAGACTGGCTGCCTCGTGAGGTGCTGAGTTCCCACAGTGGCAGCATGCAGGCAGGGCTGGCCTCTGGACCCAGTTAAGCGTGCTATGGTAGTTACACTGGATGTGGAGATGAAGGCTGTGACCTCCAAGGAACCTTCCAACTCAGAGGTTCTATGGCTCTCTCCAGAGCTTGAAAAAAGAGCCCGTAATTTGGGGAAGGGGAGTGGCAGGAAGGGAGGAAGCATCTTTGGGATGTCAGGCCTGTTACTCTGGAAACAGAACATTTATAGCACCAAGCCCTGATAGCACCAAGCCCTGGTGGCTATGGGGACAGATCTTGGATGGGAACAGGACTGGAGGGCTGGGCTCTGGAGCCCAGGGCTGTGACTTTCCATCTTGTCCTCTCCACCCACACTGTCTAGAGGCACAAAGGATGGGGATGAACTTGAGGATAGGGATAGGTCTGGTTCCCCTGAAACCCTACATCCAGCACAGGGCTGGGCATGTGAGTGTTCGTGACTGCATTGAATCTGACCCCTAAGTTGAACCAGCTACATCATTGTGGGGTCCAGTGCAAAGTAAAAATGCAGGGCCCCTTGTTCATAAACAGCTAAGAAGTTCAAAACGGTGACAGCAGAACATGAACCCAAGCGTGGGGCCTGCATACAAGCCACATGTCAACCCCACGCACAGCCCTTCCTGGGCTTTGGAAGATGCTGCCCTGCATACCCCACCCCATCCTACCCTTATCCTGAGGGCCAAGCAAAAATGTCAAACCTAGACCTCACCATGATGCTGGAGCCAGGCTGACCCTTCCCTCTGCTCTGCTGAGATCTTCCTAATCTTTATTTATAACTATGAGCAGGCAGGCCAGGCAAGGTGGCTCACACCTATAATCCCAGCCTTCTGGGAAGCCCAAGCAGGTGGATTTCTTGAGCTCAAGAGTTAGAGACCAGTCTGAGCAAGAGCAAGTTCCCCATCTCTACTAAAAATGAAAAAAAAAAATAGCTGGGGGACATAGTGGCAGGTGCCTGTAGTGCCAGCTACCCGGGAGGCTGAGGCAAGAGGATTGCTCAAACCCAGGAATTTGAGGTTGTTGTGAACTGTGACACCACAGCACTCTACCCAGGGCGACAGAGTGAGACTCTGCCTCAAAAAAAGGGGAGGGGCAGGGAGCAGAATACAATCACTAAATAATACAGGAGATGCTTGGGAATCACTAAACAATATAGGAGATGCTTGGAGTCAAAAGGGCAGGGCGGGAGCACTCAGGGAAGGGAGCGAAGCCAGAGGAACAAAAGGATTTCCCTGAAACAGGGGTAAGGAAATATTACCCCAGAACTTGGAAATTCAGCGAAAGGTGTGCGCTATTTCCCACAATGTCAATCTGGAACATAATTTAACAGACCTGTCTGAAGATTATTTAATTATCTAGGGGAATATACCTTTGTTTGATTCACTATTTCTTATTAATTAAAGGTCTGAATGCCATGAAATTACGTTAGCTTGTAGATTCTTATCTGGCAAAGAGGTACACGATTTCTGCCCAAAAGAGAAGTTAACCTCAAAGGTTATGGTTTCATTACCCCGCGGGTCGTTAATCAGCTTGGATTCTAACCTTGCACTCTTCCCACTCGCTTTCTGCAATGCCTGTTTTCCTACCTCTGCTGATCACAGTCCTGCTGGGTCCCTCCTCCTTAATGAGCTGAACGAATCTGTGATAGATGCTCATTCTCAGACTCGTGTGAGGGTCGTTCATTTTATCTTTCGGAAATTATACTTTGTCGTAAGGTTACTTCCAGAATCAGAAGAGGACTTTGAAGAAGCCTAATTGTTACCCATAAGGAGATCCATGAAACAAGAGCCAGGAACAAGGTGCTCTGGACACACGAAATCAGAGAATAAAAAGCCCTCCTGAGAATTAAAAAGCCACAGAGGAAATGAGCAAGGCCACCGGGGCAGGAGGAGGGGAAAGGGACACTGCTTTTCCCACAAAAAGCCCATGTGTGATTCAGAAGACCAAGTCAAGGGACTCTGTGAAATCTGTGAAAGAAAAGAGGAAAGATGTGGAGAAAAGATGAAGGAGAGACAGATATTTAATGACAATTCCAGGAGAGAGCAGACAAGAACAGGCCATAGCCCAAGAAGGAAAAAGAACCTTTCTCTGAGCTGAAGGAATGGATGCTCCTAGAATTCTCTAATGGCCCACCTAGATCCACCCCAGAGAAAGGTCTGAATTCTGAGGGTAAAGGGAAAACCCCACAGGTTTAGGCAGGAAGAAGCAGGTTATCTTCCCAAAGAGAAGGGCTCTCCTTCACTCTGAACCACCTGCGATAGGTCTGAATGATTCCACAAAGCAGGCAATAAACCTGACCCTCACACTTGAAGATCTGAGGAACATGTGTTTGGACAGGCAAGACTGGAAAATGACACTATCCAAACAAGTTTTCTTTTTCTTTTCTTTTTTTTTTTTTTTTTTTTTTTTAGAACGAGTCTCACTCTGTCACCCTGGGTAGAGTGCCCTGCATCATAGCTCCTCTCAAACTCTTGGGCTCAAGCAATCCTCTTGCCTTAGTCTCCCAAGTAGCTGGGACTACAGGTGCCTGCCGCAACGCCTAGTTAGTTTTTCTGGGTTTTTTTTTTTGGGGGGGGGTGTCAAATTCCTGACCTCAAGTGATTCTCCTGCCTAGGCCTCCCAGAGTGCTGGGATTACAGATGTGAGCCACGGTGTCCTGCCCAAATGCATTTTCTTTTAAAAAAAAAAACTACTGGCTCAGCGCCTGTGGCTCAATCGGCTAAGGCGCCAGCCACGTACACCCAAGGTGGCAGGTTCGAATCCCCAGCCTGGGCCTGCCAAAACAACAATGATGGCTGCAACCAAAAAAAAAAAAGGCCAGGCGTTGTGGCGGGCACCTGTGGTCCCAGCTACTTGGGAGGCAGAGGCAGGAGACTCGCTTGAGCCCAGGAGTTGGAGGTTGCTATGAGCTGTGATGCCATGGCACTCTACCCAAGGGGGATAGCTTGAGGCTCCATCTAAAAAAAAAAAAAAAAAAAAATGGTAAACTGAAGGAGGAAAAAAAATGTTCCTGATTTGTTGTTGTTGTTGAGGATTCATTGAGGGTACTAAGAACCAGGTTACATTGATTGCATTTGTTAGGTAAAGTCCCTCTTATAATTATGTTCCTTCCCCAATTGTGTTCCTCCCCCACCTTGACCTTCCCTCTGGTCCCTCCTTCCCTCTCTCTGCTCTTCCCTTCCCCCAACTCCCTCCCTCTTTCCTCCTCTCTGTGTTCCTCTTCCCTCCCCCCATGTACTGGGTCATGAATTGTTCTCATATGAGAAATGAATACACAGGATTCTTGCTTCTCCATTCTTGTGATGCTTAACTAAGGAGAATGTGTTCCACTTCCATCCAGGTTAATAGAAAGGCTGTAAGGTCTCCGTCTTTTTTTAAAGGGTGAATAGTATTCCATCGTGAACATATACCACAGCTTGTTAATCCATTCCTGGGTTGGTGGGCATTTAGGCTGTTTCCACATCTTGGCAATTGTAAATTGAGCTGCAACAAACAGCCTACTGCAAGTGTCCTTATGGTAAAAGGATTTTTTTCCTTCTGGGTAGATGCCCAGTAATGGGATTGCAGGATCAAATGGGAGGTCTAGCTTGAGTTCTTTGAGGGTTCTCCATACTTCCTTCCAAAAAGGCTGTATTAGTTCGCAGTCCCACCAGCAATGTAAAAGTGTACTGCTAGTTGTTTCTTAAGAACATATCATTTACTGTGGTCCAAAATTAGAGTGCATTAAAAAATTAAGTTTTCAATAAATGCTACTTAAATAATGAAAATATCCAATTATGCCACTCATCATAAAAGCCATAGATAATTTTTTCTGACCAT
>CAUYQV010174230.1:0-10086 GCA_963574575.1 Galagoides demidoff | reverse complement strand
CAGCCATCATTGTTGTTTGGTGGGCCCGGGCTGGGGATTTGAACCCGCCACCTTAGGTGTACGTGGCTGGAGCCTTAGCCGATTGAGCCACAAGCAATGAGCCTCATTGTCTTATTTTTTTAGGTATAATCTCCATGGCTTCCAGGGAAATTCACCTTAAATCTAACACGTTTATTTAACGACATATCAAACTTCTCTCTAGAGAATGGGAATTATTTTCTGCCAGAGAAGAAAAAATCCTTGTTATATAAAAATCCTTACGGAATTATGCCAAATATCGAGTTGTTTATTTTTTTGTTTGTTTGTTTTTATTTCTCCCTTAAGCTAGCAAAATGCAAAGAGAATTTGGGAAGGGGAGATATTTCCCGGCTATTTTTTTCACTTATTTATTTTAGAAAAACAACTTGACAATTTACGTGCATGGGAATGTGTGATCTAAAACTTTATGTTGCATCTAATAATAAATCTTTGTGGGGAGAATTAATTTTGAATACATGCCTAAAAGCTTGGGATACAATGGATTTTGTTGCAGTTATTACTTTCTTTAGTTGTTATTGCAAAAGCAGTATGTAAGGTGACTTCAAACTTTTATAGCCTCCATAACTTTTATCATTGTTTTCCATATAAAGGAAATATATTATCTATCTATCTATCTAGGAAGTGAGAGAGAAAGAGAATTATATGCTATACTATAAAATTATGTAATAGTTTTTACTCACTATAATTTTATGGTGAGATTTTATACCTAGAAAAATTGGGATTTTTTTCGATTATATGTGTATGATATATTCACATAAATAAATGAAAACAAAATGTTAATATTATTAGTTTTAGAGGATTTAATTTGAAATGTGAAAAATGCATGCTGTTTCCAAGGATAGTCTATCAACTAACTTGTCTCCACAAAATTGCATTACCCTAAATATTTGTCTACTTAAATGGTCAGTTAGTTCAGTTGTGGTCTCATAAATCCTAATTAAAGAGACATGAGTTAGGCAACCAAAGCACCTGTGATACATACCCTTGAGGTTGTCAGGATCTGATTTTCTGTGCATTTTCAAATATATCTCTCAAAGTTAAGTTTGTGCTTGTTTGTGTGGAAGTGGTTCTACAAAATAACTGTTTAATATGTCTCTACATATTCAGCTAGAGAGATGTGATACGTTAGGTGTACTAGCGTAATTTCACTTAAGGAAAGATTGCTATCACTAAAAATGTTTTAAAATTACTACTATATATTATTTCCTTCATGTTAGTAATACAGTGTTCTGATTTTTCATGTTTTGACCAATTAATATAATTATTCTTCCATATTTCTGTACCAATACCGATGTTGATATTTCATGAAGAAGTTACTAAAGTAATACATGAATAGAGATATTACTGAATTTTAAATATTATAGTTCTATCAATTTAAAGAAATTGAATGATTTTTTAAAAAATGTTCACTAAACTCCGTGCTTGGTAATAATGAGTCCATAATTTGAATCATAAGGGTAACTTTGCGTCGAAACAGTGGAAGTCAAAATTAACTACAAATTTGCACATACATGTCATTGAAAAACACCTGAATCTCTATACACAAAGTATGTGCAGTATCACAATTAAGTTTCTGAAGTCATTCTAGAAAACTTGCTACATACTTCATTGCTAAATGTCACCATGGTCACTTTTGAAGTGCTCCCCTTGGGAAGCGATGTCCCAACACCAGTGACTAGTCCACTCCTTCAAAGCAATTATGGAACTCTTTTTTCTGGAAGGACCCTCAGAGTTGTTATATTAACCTTGACGTCCTGAATGTCATCAAAATATCTTAATCTCAATATTGTCTTTATCTTAGGGCAAAGAAAAAACCACCAGTAGGTCGGCTAAGGTGTTCCAGTACAGTTATTTGATTCCTGGCTAAAAACTCCCTCCTAGACAGTGACTTGTGAGCTGATTCATTATCCTGATGCAAGAGTCATACCTTTGTCATACCAAGATTTTCAGTTAAGATTTTCCTAACTGTTTCTCTCTCAATATTAACTTGGTCTGCTGTGCCTCCCTCAGCTGATGGTTTCATGCACAGTTCAATAAAGTTTTACAATGTTTTTGTCAGTTCTGCTTGTTCCTGACCACCCAACATTCTCCTCATCAGTGATGATTTCTCCCCTTTCAGAAAAACATCGAATCCATTTGTACACTGACATTTTGTTCATGGCATTATCCCCATAAACTTGGACTAACATATCCCTTATCTCACCTCTACTCTTGCCAAGTATAACAAGAAATTTACTAATGTTTGTTCAATGCTATAATTTGAGGGCTCACAGATACACCTGACAATATTAATGAATGCCTTTCAGCAAAACACCACCACATATCCACCCAAACACAACTGTGAGATACTCATAACCAAGGTTATGAAACCTTACCGAGTTGTCTGTATAGCACACCGTGGCAAATTCTTGAACTTATTTGTCAGACCTCTATGTAGGCCTATGATAAGAAGTTAATTGTGGTAATTAATATTAGATTGAAGATATTTATCTTTAGTCTTTATGTTTAAATCTCATCAAAATTATTATACATGTTCAAAAATTTTTTAAATCTAATATGCTTAAATTCTTCTTGTTATACTTGAGTAAACATCTAAATTTATAGCAACATTAAAATTACTCTTCCTGCCTCATCCATGTACTTCATTATTTTAATCAGAGTATAGGGAAACAAATTCCTTACATATTTTAACACTTATTAGTTATGCCACCACTGAGTAGGCTATTGTCATGATTAAGGACAAAATGTGATAATGCCTATTTGTACTTTACACTTGAACAAGTAAAGATGAGCCAAATGGAGTGGATATTTAAAAGGAAGATCATAGAGGAGTATCGAAGGGGTGCTGGTTGCATTGACCTTATGTACCAGAAAGATATCACCAAATAAAAATTTCTTAAATGTAAAAACAAATTATTCCTAAGTTTAATGGACATTTTGAAAAGTTGTATTTTTCAGTCAGGATACTTGTTTTCAATCTTTAAGGGTACATTGAATTTCTTATTACCTGGGCCAACTCTTGTAGATGGTTCTACTTTTTCGTTACTTCTTGAAGGCATTAGAAGTAAGGAATCACATTTTATGTGTTACAGTTATCACTCCCTATTTGTATTCTTATTCTGTTGATTATCAAATTATCGAATTAATCATTGAATTCTTCACTCCTTTCATATTGGCTCCCATTGCTGAGTAGGAGAAACTTCTCAGATAAAAATAGATCATATAAACAATTAAAATATTTTATAAAGCAAGTCTCCTTTGCCGGGAGCCAGGACCAATGCTAAATTGTGTTTTAGAGAGAAGGAACCTGAAAGAGGTCACAATTTTGAAAAAATCTAATGCTAGCAAAATGAGTATGGTTTAATTGCAAAATGTTCACAGTGGGCCTTTTAAAACAGCGATGATGATTTGATATGTACTATGCTGTATACACATTCACCAAAACATTACATTATTCATTTAACCAACATGTATCTACCTTGAGAGTGAAATAGAATATCAAACAGAAGTTTTGCTGTGCAGTTATGCTCTTTATATTTGGTAATTCTAGAGAAGATGCTGACAAATAGTTTTCATCACACAGACCACCAACAGTTAACTGGTGGCATTTGCCCATGGCACTGTGTGGAGAAAGATTCTGAGGCTGCCTCTGAGTTCAATAGCTGAATATTTTCGTTATTGATTTATGACTGTGGAGCGTGGTAGCAGGTATATTATATATTTGTTATTCCTATTCTGTCAATTTTCTATTTAGCAACAGCATTTCATTGGAACATTGGTGTCATTTCTAAGTAGCATATTTATGTCATGCACAAGATGAGAAGATTAACATATGACAGGTTCTTATTACATTAAACCCTAGAGATGACTTATGATGCTTGATTCTTTATCCTCCCCAAACTCATATTTATTTTTAGATCTAGTGAATCACCAATTTGCCCTTTGCTTCACAAAGAATGTAGGGAGGTTAATGTTCTTGAGAATCTAAGTCCTGTCTCAGTGATAACTTCATTCTGGTCAAAGTAACATATAAATCATAGAAGTTTTAACAAAAAGCTTTAGAGAATGGTTATGCTTCAAATGTCTAAAGGTTATTTAAGATAAAAGTTTAAAATGAAATGGGTAAATGTGAAAATTCAATCTGATAATGATCAGCTAATGTCTCACGATATCATCTATCTTTGTATCTTCCCCTGTGTTAAGAGTCCACACAATACAATTGTTAATGTTTGTATAAGATCTAAACAGTGCAGGGCACTTAGTAGAGGGTCACGACATGTTTCTCCGTGATTTGATAGATGAGTGATCTATGTATTCCAAGAGGGTTTTCTCAGCATTGTGTTATGCATGTTTTATAAAAAATGAAAAGTCTAATTCTTCTCAGTCCAAATTCTAGGCAGTATTTGCATAGCAAACATCTAGGCATATTAACATAATCAAAACCAGAGAACAACACGAATTTCATAAATAAGCGATAACCTGTTTAAGAAGGACTGACCCTGAAAATAATAAATTAGAGTAGGGTGGATTAGGGTAGCTAGAGACAAAGTTTTTCAGAGGATCAGCCATTTTACCCTTTGACCAGCATCTCTGTTTTTCCCATCCACATTTTGTCACTGCCCACCAACCTCTGGCAATAAAAATTCATAATTTTTGGTGCTCTATTGCATAGCCTGGTGACTACAGTTAATTATAATGTATTGCATATTTCCAAATTGCTGAGAGAGTAGATTTTAAATGTTCTCACCAAAAAGAAATGGCAAGTATATAAGGTGATAGATGCTAATTAGCCTGATTTGTTCACTTCACAATGTATATATGTATTAAAATACCACATCATACCCCCCAAAACATATAGAATTATTATTAGTCAATTAAAAGTGAAATGAATATTTTTTCTGGAGACAGAGTCTCACTGTATTGCCCCTGGAAGAGTGCTGTGGTGTCACAACTCACAGCAACCTCAAACTCTTGGGCTTAAGAGCTTCTCTTGCCTCAGCCTCCCAAGTAGGATTACAGGTGCCTGCCACAACACCTGGCTATTTTTTGGTTGTAGTTGTCATTGTTGTTTGGCAGGGCTGGGCTGGGTTCGAAACCATCAGCTCAGGTGTATGTGGCCAGCATCCTAGCTGTTGAGCTACTGGCGCCAAGCCTAAAATAAATTGTTTTAAAAAGAGGTCAAACTTAAGTTAATCTTTGAAGAATTTCCATAATTAAGAAAATGGGAAAATAATTTTTGAGAGATGGTGGGAAAAATATCCTGAGTAAAAGGCAAAGGTATTTTCTAAAGAATTGACTCGCTAATGCATATGTTTAATCATTTCATTTTACTGACTTACTCAGTATCTATTGTTTGAGCATATACAGAGCGGATTCAGGAAGCTATGGTGTTGGATAAACAGAGGAGTGGAGAAGGTATTTTATTTGCCATATCTGTATGGTACCTAGATGAAGATCCCCAGATAATACATGGGTTTGGGTCAGGTGAGAATTGTAGGCTACAGATAAGTTAAGAAGGTTTTTTTACAAAGTCAGCAGTGCAATCCCGAGATGCGAATGAGATCACTCAGCAAAAAGCATGTAGAGCAGAAAGACACCTAAGATACAATTCTGGGTTTCAATATTCAATGTGGGGATAAAAGAAGAAAATTTGATAAAGGAAAATTACAACATAGAAGGGTGGGAGAAGAGTCCGAAGGGAATGTAATAAAACAAAAGCTTGGATGATCAAACATTATTTAATAGTCTCCTAAATCATAAACTAGATATTCAATTTTTAAAAATTTCAGAATATTAGGGTGCATATGTTTTGCTTACGAACTTTGTGTACAGGTTGTCAATGTGCCTTTAACCCAGACAGTGTGCATCATACTCAATAGGTGTGAATTTCCTCAGCCCCACCCCCCTCCCCACCTTGATTTTCATTCAGATTTACTTACTTAGGACCACTTAAGTGTTGATGGATCATTTCCACCTTGGTATTAAGTATATGTGTTTGTTTCTCCATTCTTGTGATCTTTCACTTAGAAAATGGGTACCAGTCCCACCAGCTTGTGACAAAATAGATCACTCTGTTCTTTGATGGCCGAATAGTGCTCCATAGTCTGCATATACCACATTTGATTAATCTGTTCATGTATTGGTGGGTACTTGGGTTGTTTCCACATTTTTGCAATTATGAATTGTGCTGCTCTTAAGCATTTGAGTGCAGATGTCCTTATTATAAAAATGAGCATCTTTCCTTTGGGGACATACCCAACAGTGGGATTGCTGGATCAAATGGTAGGTCTACTTTAAGTCCTTTGAGGTATTTCCATAAACTTTTCCACAGAGGTTGCACTAGTTTGCTGTTTCACCAACAGTGTCTACAAGTTCCTTTCTCTCTGCATCCATGCCAGCATCTTTTGTTTTGGGACTTTTTCATATGAACCATTCTCACTGGAGTTGGGTGGTATCTCATTGTGGTTTTGATTTGTATTTCTCTAATGATTAGAGATGTTGAATGTTTTTTCATGAGTTTATTGGCCATTAGTATATCTTCATTTGAAAAGCTTCTGTTCGGGTCTCCTGCTCACTTTGTAATGGGGGGCTGTTTGGTTGTTCGTTGCTGATTTGCCTGAATTCTTTGTAGATTCTGGTTATCAGTTCTTTATCAAATGTATAGAATGTGAATATTTTCTCCCATTCTGTGGATTGTCTATTCACTCTTCTGATGGTTTTCTTGACTGTGCAGAAACTTTTTAATTAGGTCAGGTCCCATGGGAAAAAGAATCCCTGTTCAAGAAATGGTGATAGGAAAACTAAGTAGTCACATGTAAAAGACTGAAACTCGATCTACAACTCCCAGAACTCACAAAAATTAACTCACAATGGATGAAAGACTTAACCCTAAGGCAGGAAACTGTAGATGAAAATATTGGAAAAACTCATCCTGATATCAGCCTAGGCAAAGAATTCATGAAGAAGACACTAAGAGCAATCACAGCTCTTGATGTGTCCCAGATGGGACCTAGATTTTCTATATTACCGTGAGCATTAATGGCTGTGCACTGCGGCTCACTCCTGTAATTTTAATACTTTGGGAGAAAAAAAGCAAAATAATCACATGAACTTAGGAGTTTGAGATTAGCCTGGGTTGCATAGTAGGACACAATCTCTACAAAAAATTTAAAAAGAAAAATTAGCCATCCATCATGATGCATGCCTGTAGTCCTATCTACATGAGAGGCCAAGGCAGGAGGATCACTTGAGTTCAGAAGGTTGAGGTTGCTGTGAGTTATGATGATGTCACTGTACTCCAGTCTAGGTGACAGAGTAAGACCCTGTCTCAAAAAAACCCCAGCCAAACAAAAAATAACCATGAGCTAGTAAGTTTTTTGTTTATTGCTATCAGGCTGGCTCTAGCTCAGCGGTTCCTTCGCCTCTACAGTGAAACTGTTTATTACTATCATAACCCATCAATGTTAACTAGAAAAGCTTTTTAAGGTTGATCATATTTTATTAAGAGTAAAACACATAATTGTTTAATATGCATTAACTTATTTAAGATTAGCACTAAGAATAATATTGTGATGTACCAAGGCAGCATAAGCATTTTCCTAAAGATGGGAAGAATGTTTCTTATTTGGAGGAATGCATACTTACCTATGAAGTTGTAATAAAATACATTAGTTAATAAAAAAAAATAAGAAGAAAGAAAAGCTTTAAAATACTCAAGAAATCATAGGCTAAGCTAAACCTTAAATTTTGGCCTTGTCATAATGTGACAGGAACTCAAAGTCTCCAAGGTGGACCCCAGTATGAAATAAAACACAATATATAAGTTTGGTTTCCGAATAAGTTATTTTTAATTTTTCATTGCTCATTTTGCTAATGATCATGAGTTTGTTTTCATGTATGTAATATTCTCTTTGGCAAGATGGTAGTCCTCATCTCAGTGGGCTTAGTTATTTTAGTGATCGCCATGCCAAGGCAGTTCACAACAGTTAGTTATGAAGAATTCTGACAATGTTTAGATTACAACATCTGGAAGGGCTGCCCTTGCAGTTTGATAAAAATGTTCTGTCTTTACTTCAAAGACAAACAGTGGTGAGAATTTCTTTTTCCAAGTGTCCTCTTGGAGCTGTATGTCATATCTTCCCTGGGGAATTTGAAATTTTCATCCATGCAAGAAAGCAAGGAAATAACAATTTAACACTGCTTTATTGCTTAAATGTACCACGGGGAATGTGCTAGATTCTTGTCTTTAATTTCCACAGCCCTTTGAAGTAGATGACATTTTCCCAAATTATATTTAAGAGGGAAAATTCACCCTCTTTTCCATTTCTAAAGATGGAAAATGGAAAGTAGAAAACTAGATAGTGAAGGGAAGAGAAATTGCTCATTAAAGGTAATATGATGGGGAGAGGGGAGAGGAAGGTGCAGGATGAGGAGCAGAGCCAGAGCTACTCTGTGTCATGTGACAGAAGGGGGAGAGGGAGCAGCTTCTAAGGAGAGCACTGACAAGGTGGCTTTGGAAAATGTGTATGAAGCTGCTGCTTCTGTATTTAACCACAAAAGCTTCTCTAAAATCTATGTGATTGTCAGTGAAAGACTTCCTCTGGGAGGGTTCTTGGTGAGATCAGAGGCAGAACAAGAAAGTCTAGCTTCAATGAGATTACATGTTAATAAAGGCAGATACAGAAATGTTAATTAGGATTAAAGATTGGAATTTAATCTGGGTCTGTCTGACTCTGAATCTTACTGGTCTGTTACTATATTGCTCTTCACATAATTTGAAATCCACTGTAAATCCAGTGGGGAACACCCAGAAATGGTACCCTATGCTTTGTTGACAATACTTTATAGTTAGTGTTAAAGATATTTGACTGGGACAGTTGACTTAGTTATTTTGGCACATATCTCATTTAGAATTAGGCATAGATTAAAGAATCCTTGCTGAGTGTTTTTGCACACATATCCCAAGAAACTATATTTCTTTCACTCTGTGAGTATATTTATAGAGAAGATTCTCAAAGGAGTAAATAGAGGCCTAAGTTAGTTTCACATTCTATTAAAAGTAAAAGAGAAAATATGATTCATTAGGGATATTTATGTAGGTTAATTACATTTGAATTTTAATAATTCATAAACATTTATAGGTTTATAATTATTTTTCACAAACACTGGGCAGCAAATGAGTTTGAAATAATAATGTGCCAATTTCAGTAAGTAGAAAACTTCCCCCCCTTCTTCCCCTTCACTCTCCCCACCATTTTACCTTTAATGAACAATTTCTCTTCCCTTTAATATCTGGTTTTCAAAGTTAGTAAATGCAATTTAAGGAGAAATTTAACAAGTATCACCTTCGTAAAAACAAATATAATATTTCAAGATTTTTATTACCATAAAATACATAAATGCATAAAAATACTTGGCTTTAAAATATTTTGCATGCTTTTGGAAATTAGTTCTTAAGGTAGTTAAAAGAGAAAACATATGATATTTCATAAAAAGTTTAACTAAAATGAGTAATTTCTGAAACAATACTTTATAAATGTTAATGTATTAAAAACTATGACTACTGTTTTAATTAGAAGGCCTATAATTATGAAGATATAATCCACCAAGGCTTATGCATTTCAGTAGTTGTAATTTTATATTTTAGGGTTGTACAACCTTTTTTTTTTTTACCCCACATTAGAAGAATTAAGAGTTGTTTTGGGGTTACACATTAAATACACAAACACTAAGGACAGCTAATTAGAAAAGAACAGGTTCATGCATACTCTGCATGATATTCATCAGTATAGATATGAAAAAATATCTCCACAAAATCAGCATGTGGTCTATATCCCATAGATTGGACACCCCTGTTAGATTTTAAACTCTAGGCCAACAAATATGTTAAAAATATATAGGCTCGGTGCCTGTGGCTCAATCGGCTAAGGCGCCAGCCACATACACCTAAGGTGGCGGGTTCGAATCCCCAGCCTGGGCCCACCAAACAACAATGATGGCTGCAACCAAAAAATGGCCGGGCGTTGTGGCGGGCGCCTGTGGTCCCAG
>CAUYQV010174226.1:0-17783 GCA_963574575.1 Galagoides demidoff | reverse complement strand
TTTTTTTTTTTTTTTTGAGACAGAGCCTCAAGCTATCCCCCTGGGTAGAGTGCCATGGCATCACAGCTCATAGCAACCTCCAACTCCTGGGCTCAAGCAAGTCTCCTGCCTCGGCCTCCCAAGTAGCTGGGACCACAGGCGCCGGCCACGACGCCTGGCCATTTTTTGGTTGCAGCCGTCATTGTTGTTTGGCAGCCCGGGCTGGGGATTTGAACCCGCCACCTTAGGTGTACATGGCTGGCGCCTTAGCCGATTGAGCCACAGGCGCAGAGCCGGCAAGCACATTCTTGTCATGCCCATGCTGGGGGTGGTGGCAGAGGGGCAGAGGCATCATGGATGGTAACAGAGCAAGTTCCCTAATGTCCATTGCCCAGGGTGTGAGGACCCTCAGAGGCCACCTTGATGGACACGATGAGTGTTCAGTTGGGAAACTGAGGGAGACCTGTGAATCAGTGACGGAACGAACACCACAACGTGGCTCCCAGATGCCATTCCAAGGTCATTTCCTTGGACTTGAGAGCTGCCTCCTTCTAATGGCATAGCTTACATAAGACCAGTGTGTTGGAGGTCTGAGTAACAGCTTTGTCTCCAGACTTGATTTTCTCTTGGGTGTGCATAGATAAGGCCTTGTATAATCTATGTCTTTGCTTGCTCCTATAAACTTGGAAATTTTCTTAAAAAGGTCTTTTTTTTTTTAGAGAGAGGGAGATCACAGGTTAGATAACAATCCACCACAATTGGGTTAAATAATTAGATACCAACTTCCTTTATTTCTTAAGTTTAGGGGTCAATTATGCATCTAAACAATACGTGGCTTTGCTCCTTGCTCTGAGACTCCCAGCTGCTACAGCTGAAACGCACGTCCTGTTTGCTGACCTTGCAACCCTCCAAGGTCCAGCCCCATTTGACATTTCTAGTCTTGTCTCCTGCTTAGCTCCCCCCACCACACACGCACCAGGCTGTGCTTGGCTCAAACTGAACTGCAGTCTCAGCAACATTATCACACTTTGGAACTTTTTGTTCACATGACAGCCTCCTCTGCCCTCAGTGACACCTTTCCCCTTCTTCATATCCTTAAGTTGTTCCTACTTTTCAAAGTCCGGCTTATAAGTCCCTCCTCCTTGAGGCCTCCCTTTAAATTGGAAGTGACCTCTTGCCCATCTCTGAGCTCCCTGTCTTATCGGTTCTTAAAGCACGTAGCACTTCTTACCTTGAAGTGTAATTACCTAGTCATCTCCCACATGGACTGTGAACTCCAAGGTAGGATTCCTATCACATGAAGCATTGCTGATTTCCCCATAGCGCCTAAAATGTGTTAATGAGTAACGATCTGAAAGTACCCACATCCCAGTCATGAGTAAGACACTAAGTAGACATAGTTCCTGAGACACTGAGGCCTGAAACTTGAGACTGGGACAAACACAGAGATAAAAAAGAACAGCTGGGTGTGGTGGCTTACCCCTATAATCCTAGCACCCTGGGAGGCTGAGGGAGGTGGATCCCCTGAGCTCAGGAGCTTGAGAGTAGCCTGAGTAAGAGGGAGATCCTGTTTCTACTAAAAATAAAAAATCTAACAGGTGCTCAGTGTCCATAGCACAGTGGTTACGGGGCTTGGTTATGGCGCCAGCCACATGCACTGAGGCTGGAAGGATTGAGCCCGGCCTGGGCCAGCTAAACGACAATGACAACTCCAACAAGAAAATAGCCAGGTGTTGTGGCAGGTGCCTGTGGTCCCAGCTACTCTGGAGGCTGAGTCAGGAGAATCGCTTGAGCCCAAGAGTTGGAGGTTGCTGTGAGCCACAGCACTCTACCGAGGGCAACATATAGTAAGACTCTGTCTCCAAAAAAACCCCCAAAAAACATAAAACAAAAAAACTAGCTAGGCATCATGGTGGGTGTAGTCCCAGCTGTAGACCCAGCTACTCAGGAGGCTGAGGCAAGAGGATTGCTCTAGCTCACGGGTTTGAGGTTGCTATAAGATATGATGACACCACTATACTCTAGCATGGGCAACAGAGTGAGACTCCGTCTCAAAGAAGAAGAAGAAGAAGGAGAAGAAAACAGAGCTCCTCCAGGGAACATTTACGGTGGGAGGAAACCAATTATCTTAGGCTAAAGATATAAAGACCAAAAGGAAGAACAAAATGAGCACACGGACTGTGCGAGAGAGCTGCGGTCTGTCCGCCATACTGGAGGACGGAAAGGGCAAAATACAGCCGTTCATAAAGTCTCCACACACCACTGTAATTCTCATTTATGAGACCCAAGTATGTGGCCAAGTCCTCACTTGGCTTTGCTGAGAGTTTTGTGATGGTGGGGACAGGAAGGCTGAAGAGGGAGTACCGATCAAAAGTGAAGTTAGGCCTCTTGCTGTGTCTCTGTCATGACAGGGGGTGGCCGTTTGCTGTCTATGGTGCACACACCTGGCTCTGTAAGCCTATACCTTGCTCTTATGCTGCAAACCTGCCTTTCTCTTTCTCAGTAAACTTTATTTCATGTTTGCCTTACTCTGGGGTGTCTGGTCATCTCTCAACCAAGAGCACTCCAGCAATCAAGGACTCAGGCAGCTGCCTTGAAACCCAACGTTTTAGATTTCCAAGAAGCAGCTTGTACCCCTCAAAATTGTGTATACTTGCTGAAAATAAAAAAAGAAAGTGAAGTTATATTTATGAGACACTGCTGGGTGTGGTTTCTCACACCTTTACTCCTCAGGAGGCTGGGGTGGGAGGATCTCTTGAGGTTAGGAGTTGAAACAGGCCTGAGCCACAGAGAGCCCCCATCTTTATAAAAAAAGAAAAAAAGAAAAAAGAAAAACTAGCTGTGTGTGATGGTGCACACCTGTAGTCCCAGCTGCTCGGGAGGCTGAAGCAGGCAGATCCTTTGAGTCTTGGAGTTTGAGGTTTTTATGAGCTAGGCTGATGCCACAAACAATACTCTAGCCAGGATGATAGACCTTATCTCGAAAAATTTAAATAAATTAATAAAATGAAGAGACTCAAAAAGAAAAAAGAGAAACTAAGAAACCATGGGTTGAGTTGTACAAATGGAATAATTTCCTCAAGGAAATTAGGAAGCAAAAAGCGTACTTTTGCTGTAATAAGGTGGCTAGAAAACATGGTGGGTCTTGGGATTCAGATAAGGGGGGGCTTTTGCTCTCAGAAGCTGGAACATTAAGATGGTAGGAAAAGAGGGTGCCATGTAGAATGGAAGTTTTCATTTGGAAACTCATCTGCATGTAATACTCACATCCTGAAGACATCTTGGGTAAAGAGGCCGTGTGTGCTTGTGTCACGTAAAGACAGAGCTGGGTAGTTGGAGACACCCCATGTTGGATGTGACTGCAGTTGAGGAGAAGCATTATCTTCTCCTTTGCTACTGGGTGTATTCTGACAGCCAAAGCACTTTCTTCAGTGGTCAAAGTCCTCTGGATTTTCGCAACACCATATTTTGGTGAAATGATATCAAGGTCACCACCATGTTTTTGCTCATGGATGAGAACAGCACAGACCTGCTGACGCAGCAAATATTGGACTTTGCAGCCTTTCTAGTAGAAGATAGCAAATGACAAAGAGGTCTGGAAGGGATAAGGGTATGAGATTTTTATTGCTGCTGTAACAAATTATCACAAGCTTGGTAGATTAAAGTCACAAATTTATTATCTTACAATTCTGGAGGGCAGAAGTCTAAAATGGGTCTCACTGAGCAAAATCCAGGGTAGGCCAGGTTCCTTCTGGAGGTTCTAGAGGAAAAGACATTCTCTTGCTTTTTCCAGCTTCTAAGAGCCACCTGCATGACTTGTTTCTTGGCCCCTTCCTCCATCTTCAAAGTCAAAAATATAGTATCTTTTTTATTTGAGATAGAGTCTTACTCTATTACCAGGGCTAGAGTACAGTGATGTCAACCTAGCTCACAGCAACCTCAAACTCCTGGACTCAAGCAATCTTTCTGCCTCAGCCTCTCTAATAGCTGGGATTACAGCCGCCCACCACAATGCTGGGCTAATTTTTCTATTTTTAGTAGAGACAGGGTGATCTCTGGGGTCCTCACTTTGCTTAGGCTGGTCTCAAACTCCTGAGCTTAAACGACCCTCCTGCCTCAGCGTCCCAGAGTGAGTATAGCATCTTTAAATCTTTTCTGCCTCTGCCTTCCACATTTAATGGAGCCTAGTGATTAAATTGGGCTCACCTGGATTGTCCCATGTGCTCCTTATTTTAAAGTCTGCTGGTAAGCAAGCTTAATTCTATGTGCAACCTTAATCCCTCCTTGCTATGTAACATAAAGTATGATCATATAAGTTAACATATCCCCCTGACCCAGCAATTAGGACATGGATGTCTTTGGGGATCCATTATTCTGCCTATCACAGTTTAAAAAAAAAAAAAGATTTTTTACTATGGAAATGTGAAAAAAATCCTTATCCTGATTTTCCTTCAATCTTTCTCATGAAGTACAAAGATCTTTGAATCCCAAAGGGAAAACTCTACATTTGTTTGAATTAAAGCTAAAGATGGGTTAAGAGGGACTATGAGCTCTGGGCCCCATTATTGGAATAGAATTTGCCCCAAGATACTGAGGAAATTTAAGGATGAGATTTCCAAATTGTTCATGGAGAGCTTTGAGGACTTATGCAGAATAGCAGAAATGTTAGAAGATTAAAAATGGGCAGTGTACAAGTTGTTCAGAAGGAGAAGGTAGAGCCCCTAGAAGGAAGTTTGACATTGCTTCTGGAAATAATTTTGAATGAAACATGAAAAGAATAGTTCACTTGAGTTCTTTGTGATTACAAAACAACATGGGCTCACTGAGAACAAATCATATCAGACAGATGTCATTTTCTCCTTTGACGTGGTTTCTCCACTGTAGGTTTAGGGAGGAGATGGTGCATCACCAGACTATGAAAACCCCACCCAGCTTAGTTCTAAGTCAGAGACCATGTAAGATTTTTCTGTACATTATCAGTGGATGTCCTGGAGTTGACACACGCTGATGCCCGAGAGCCAATTATGCAATACAAATATTCCCAATGACATCACTTGGGTAGCTTGAAATCTTTGCCACGCTGGAAGTAGTTATGTCATGAAAATCAGCAAACACTATAAACCAGGCCTTTTTTCTCCTCCCACAGTCAGTTGTTAAACATTGACTACTACAACACTGCCTGTACTGTAAGTATCTAAGATAGCGCCACCACACAGCAGGTGCTCCATAAGTGTCTGCTGAAAAAATAAATAACTTGAACAAGAAACTAAGCAAAGTCTCTCATAATAAAACTGTGGTCAAGGGCAGCCCCCGCAGCTTAGCGGGGCAGGGCACCAGCACCTACACTGAGGCTGATGGGTTTCAACCCAGCCCAGGCCAGCTAAAACAACAATGACAATGGAAAAAAAAAATAGCCAGGCATTGTGGTGGACACCTGTAGTCCCAGCTATTTGGGAGGCTGAGGCAAGAGAATCGCTTAAGCCCAAGAGTTTGAGGTTGTTGTGAGCTGTTATGCCATGGCACTCTACCTGGGGCAGCAGCTGGAGATTCTGTCTCAAAACAAAACAAAACAAACAAACAAAAAAACTGGTCAAGATAGAGACAACTGAGCCATAAGCTTCTGCAATAAAAATCCAAACAATCAAAGAAACAAAAAGAAAAGAAATAAGGGAAAAAAAGAATCAACGCTAAGTTGCAGAGAATTTTCTTTTTCTCTTTCTTCTTTTTCTTTTTTTAAAGTAAATTTGTTTCAGGTTAATGTCATACAAAGTACTCATTTTCTCATGTTGGTAGACATTACTGGAGACTTGCGGGACCAATGACAGAATTCTTTATTCCACTCTTGGGTCAAAATATTTGATTTTATTGAATTCACAGTAGTGGCTGGACGGCCACATGGCATGGAGATGGAATAGGACAACAGAATTCTGGAGATGGAATTCTGACAACAGAAAAGCAGAAAGAAGTTTTTATTGGTTGACTTTTAACATTTTTCTAACTCTGAGATTCACAAATGGGGGCCATGGAGCTTCTACTCATGCTAGGCATTGGGTTAAGGTGCTTTATATACCTGGTTTGATTTAATCTTCAAAACAACCTCACAAAGTAGATGTTATTTTCTTTAATTTACAGATAAGCCATTGAGACTAAGAGATAAATCCCTGGTCCATAGTCATTCGATTATTAGGAAGTTCAGCCAGGATTTAAAGCTGAGAGTATATAATTCCTCACTTCTTCCTGGACCACTGGGGATTAGGAGGAAAGCTTCTCCCCACCCCCCACCACAGGACTATTTGCAGTGTGACTCATGCCAATACCACTTAGGGAGACTGGTGGGAGGAAGCTCACTGGAATGAGCATGAACATAGAACCACGGCTGTGGGTGCTATTGACTGACCAGTGGTAGCCGTGTCTTAAAAGCAAGACTTTATACTGTGCCAAAGCTGGTATCTCTGAGGCTAAAGACTTCCCCTGCCTTAGGGACCAGATATGTGGGATCACAATCTTATTGGGCTCTTTTCCTTGGGATGTCACTAAAAAATTCACAATACCCCAAGCTGGGGACAGTGGCTCATATCTGTAATCCCAGCAATGGGGAGGCCAAGGTAGGAGGATACCTTGAGGTTAGGAGTTCAAGACTAGCCTGAGAAAGAGCGAGACCCCAGCTCTACAATAAATAGAAAAATTAACTAGGTGTAGTGGTGCATGACTATAGGCCCAGCTACTCAGGAAGGTGAGGCAGAAGGATCTCTTGAGTCCATGAGTTTGAGGCTGTACTGACCTATGGTTGATACCACTGTGCTTTAGGCTGGGTAACAGAGTAAATATGTGTCTCAAAAAAAAAAAAAAAAGAAATTTACAACACCCCAAGGAAAATGCAGGTGCTCACAGAGACACAGTCTCTGACTGAATCCCTCTCTTTAGATTAAAGGCTGTGAGCCAGGAGTCTCTTCATCTCACCTCCCCTCTTACTCCACTGAAACGTGGGTCCTGAGGGTGACTCTGTAGGGTTCACGGTCAGCCTCGGGATTGCTTGCTTGCAAGTAGCTGACAAACTAGGAAGAATGATCTTTGACTCATTCGCTCATTACACAACTTCTCAGCATGGCAGAGCTTGGGTGTTCACAGTGCGTCACCTCACACTAGGGCCACACCTCTCCATTGCTGGAATAGCTTGCCTGGGTAGCTCCTGAAGCCTTAGAAGATGTTTATTGACTTGGAAGAACCAGTGCCTTTCCTATTACCCAATGAGCTGTATCAAGACTGCAATTTCCTACCTACCAATAATGTAATTCTCCAGTGTGAGAATTTGGCTGTAGGCTGATATTGCATCTTGAGCAATTATTTTGAATTTCTCTGGAGCCACTCCTGTTGACAATGGCTTGTGCTCACACCTAGGATTAAAGTCTACTTATTATCAGAGGGCAAACACCTGTCCCCACAGTGAACACAGCTGCAATTACAGCCAGGGATCCACATCTCATTCCCTTTCAGGCTCTCCAAGACACTACTTATTTTTGGCCTTGCTATTTTTCTGTCCGAATGATCTTCCTGTTAGCCAGGCACTTCAGACCTCAACATTATTCTGTTCCATCCCACCACCACCATCATTCTAACCATGTCAGTGAATTTAGCACAGTATCATAAATACTGACACCACAGATGAGACAGCTGTTTGTCCAACCTAAAACAGCAAGAGCCATGGTCTTGCCTCTCAATTATCAGATCCCCTTTCATTAACAGCTGTTGTAATGTGTGGCAGAAACAATGAGAAAGAAATTGGTAGAAGGCAGTACATAATTTATTTTTCTAGTTGATTCTAATATTGCCTTGGAATTTACCAAGCTCAAAACTCTGTTTTCTTTCTGTATTTTTAGAGATAGTCTCATTCTGTCACCCAGGATGGAGAGTGTTGGCGTGTTCACAGCTTCCTGAAGCCTTGAACTCCTGGGCTCAAGTGATCCTTCCAGCCTCCCGAGTAGCTAGGACTATAGGCACCTGCAGCCATGCTAGGCTAATTTTTAATTTTTCTGTAGAGACAGGGTCTCACTATGTTGCCCAAGCTGGTCATTAACTTCTGTGTGAAAGCAATCTTCCTGCCTCAGCCTCCCAAAATACTGAGATTACAGGCATGAGCCACTACTCCCAGCCGACCAAGCTCAGAACTTTACAAAGATATTAAAGTGACATGTTAAGAATGATGGAGAGCTCTAATACACAGTTATTAAGAACCTATAATGGGTTCCGATCCCCAGCTCCTGCTGCCCTTCCAGTGATGGGTCAAGGATTCTCTGCAGGCAGCCCATGTCTCCTGTCTCACAGGGGGTTCCTTGCCTGGGGTATCTGCTTCTTTTTAAAGGATTCTATTGCTACACGTCATCTTCTGCACGTGTTGACAATGCCATGTGTGAATGCTGAGTCTGAGAACCCCAGAGCCCTGAGTGTGCCCTCTGCTCACATCCTTCCTGTAGTGGCTGTATTCATACAGATTGTGGTGACAAAAAGGAGTTTGAAAGCCCCATCTGGCTAGAGGAGTACCTTCCAGCTTTCGTTCAGAGCTGAAAATGGTTTCTCCATTTGTATAATGCTCTGGCATTTCCTGTGCGACGGAATTAAATGCCTCAGTGGCAAGAGTAACGTGAGATTCTGCTTTTTCATCCCATCTTGCCCAAGACCTCATATTACATAGTCACAATCCTCTCATCAGTTGGTGAATAGTTTGAGTTCTTTCACTGCAATCTGTAAGGGATGGAGTAAGGTACTATCTGTGTCATTCTGATGGAGAAATCAGAGGCAGGTTTGATGGGGGGAGATATCACCTAACTGTGTCATTCTAAAATGAGATGGTTTACTGGCTACAATAGGCTGCGGAGAATTCCAAAGAATGCTCCTTCCTCATCAGAGCCATCCTTAATGGCTAGTCCCTGAAGGAAAGAGATTAAAAATACAGTTTGCTACATGTACCTCTGTAGAATCAATTTTTAGAAGTGGAACTGTTAGGTCCAAAGACCTGTGTCTTTGGGCATCTGTCTCTAGTGTCTTTCTTGAGCTCTGAGAGTGGCATGAGCAGTTGAGATGACTGAGTGCCTACAGCACCACTCCCTGCTCACAGGAACTGCAAGCTGTATCCTGACTGCCCAGGGAGTCCCTGCTAAGAGTGCCAGGAAAACAGGAAGTGGTTTAGGGTAAACAGTGAGGTCTCTAAAGCCTCATCACTGATTACTGTTTGGAATGGGAGAAATGACCGCAGTGAATTCTGGACTGATCAGAAAGACCTCAGGCCTTATCACCAGGGAGATAAAAACTACTGGGTCAAAAATTTTACTTTATTTTATTTTTTATTTTAGAGACAGATTCTTGCTCTGTTACCAAAGTTGGGTGCAGTAACTCAGTCATAGCTCACTATAAACTCTTGGGTTCAAGTGATCCTCCTACTTTAGCCCCCCAAGTAGCTGGGACTACAGGTGTGTGCCACCACATCCAGCTAAGTTTTTCTTCTTTTTCTTCTCTCTCTCTCTATTTGTGTGTGTGTGTGTGTGTAAAAATGGCATTTCATTATATTGCCTAGGCTGGTCTTGAACTCCTGGCCTCAAGCCATCCTCCTGCCTGGGCCTCCCAAAGTGCTGGGATTATAGGTATGAGCCACTGTACCTGCCCTCCCCCTCCAAAATTAATACTAATTTACATGGTTTGTACAGAGTGCAGTTAGTTGCCAGGAGAGAAGCTAGTCTTTCAGCCTCTTTGAGTTCTGAGGTACAAGGAGACTTATCCAGAGTGCTGGTGGTTCATGAAGCTACTTGTGTTAGGCAGAGTGATGTATTGGCTATACAGGCAGGTCTCTGGTGAACCTACATACCCTTCAATGCTGAGCCTCCCTGGGTCTAAAACACAGTTTAGGCATTGAGAGGTTACATGGGACCCAGCCCCACACCTCCCTCAGCAGTGGGGGGAGCTGACTGTTGCCCTAGAACTTCACCATCATTTGGATTCAGCTCCTTCCTCTCTTTTCTTCTCTACCTACAAAATAAATGCCCTTTGCACTCCACCTGAGCTTACGGCAGCAGTTCCCAACCTGTGGATCGCCACCCACAGGAACTGTATTAAAAGGCCGTGGCATTAGGAAGGTTGAGAACCACTGGCTTACAGCATCTGCACACTCACAGCTTCAGCTCCCTACGACCTGTTTGCTGAGTCTTCCACCTGTTGTGGAATGATCTCTAGGGTCTGTTAGGGCTTTGACGATCTAATTTGGTCATTTCGTGAGTCTCTAAATACCACATCTGCTCTGCCTGGCTGCTTGTCTTCCCTCAGACATTATCCACCATTTTAGAGAAGATAGCAAAGATCATTGTCTGTAACTTATGATATTTAGAGAGAAAGGAGGTCTTGTCTATCTCTTTCCTCATCAGGGTTGCTACATTGTTGGACAGCTGACGGTCCCTGATAGACTGGGGAGCTGTTGCAAGACAAAAAGTACCATGTTGAGAGGTAAGAAAGCATGTCCTTCCTTCCTCATACTGTCATGGAGGAGGGCAAAGCACAAACAAGGCTTTCCCCTCTTTTTTCCTCCACACATTCCCCTCTAAGGGAGGAAGACTGACTAACCAGAATTGTAAGTCTAAGCATACTCCCTTTCAGAGCAGCCTACTCTCAGCAAACTCAGGTTCTCTGCTCCTCTGTGTGATGAACTTATCACAACGTGTTCTGACCCTCAGGGAGGGAGGACTATAATTGGACAGTAAACAGTAGGACATCTAGGGAGGTCAAAGCATGGTCTCCTTTATCAGCTAGAAGATTTGTATCTTGACCTTGATCTGTGTAACTCCTATGGTAATATTTCAGTTGCTTTGGAAGGTGGCTTAAGAAAGAGGCATGTGGTTAATTAGCACGACATTTCCCAGTGCACTGCCATGCCTGGGTATGGATGCTTGAGAAAGCACCTGGGTGAACTGTGAGTGTGGAATGGGGTGATTTGCTTCTAGGGTCTTGAAGCAACCCGAGGAGCAGAGTAAGATACCTTGCAGAGAGGTTCGCCTCCGCCAAGGGAGTCCCAGGTCTGTGACTGATGCTTTATACTTCATTTTACTCCTTGGCTGCCAATTGTTTTTCGGGGGGTTTGACTGAAAGAATCATCAAATTCAAATCTGTTCAAATATTAGCATCATTCTTTTTGTGTCCCTAATGTAAACATTCATTTGACTGATTACTAAGACCTTTAAAACTCATAGCTGTGGAAAAGAGAATCAAACATTATTTAAGTGGGTCATTAGATGTAAAAGTGGAAGATGCTTCACCCATTTCCAACCTGTGGTTATAGGACACATACAGTTAGGCTACAGAAGAGATGGTACTTCTGGTTCAGAGCATATACTTCAGCCCCGACTTGCAAGGTTTTCTCCCAGTCCTTGCCATAATGGAGTCTTCATTCAACAAGTTTACCCATCTTTAAGGTTGGCTGCTTTTGGGTGACCAGGACACATGGTGAGACAATGGGATCTCAGGAAGATTAGCTTATAATATTCTTAAATTGTAAAATGAATTTCTTGAACACAGCCAGTGGAGTATGTGATGCCTGGACAAAAGCACACAGGACAAAGACAAATTAAAACTCAGAAAAAGTGCCAGGCACAGTGATTCATGCCTATAGTCCTCTTTTGGAGGCTGAAGCAGGAGGATTCCTTGAGGCCAGGAGTTCAAAACCAGCCTAGGAAAACATAATGAGACCCTTGTCTCTACAAAAAATTTGAAAGTTAGCCAGGCATGCTGGCATGCACCTGTAGTCCAGCTACTTGGGAGGCTGATGTAGGAAGATCCCGTGAGGCCAGGAATTGGAAGTTACAGTGAGCTATGATCCTGCCGCTACACTCCAGCCTGAGCAAGAGAGTCCCTGTTTTAAAAACAAAACAAAACAAAAATGAAAATAAATAAATAAATAAAACCTAGAAAACTGTCTCTTCCAGGGAGGGACTATGCCCTGGGACAGAAGGAGTCCAGTATAAGCAACCTGTCAGTAGGTAGCCGACAGCTCCCCTGCGAAAGGGAATCATGTCAGGGGTTTGGGCTCGGTCTTACTGCTAGGAGAGCGAACCTTCAGCCACGGCAATAGTCAGCGGAAGTTCATGTCCTTGAGTTTACCAAACCTTCACTCTTACCACCTGGGCTGCTTCTGCTGTGGGTAAACATTTGCATGAGAGACAGATAGTATCACATTTCCATTTATTTGGATAGGCTCTCCAGCAAACTTCTTTGCCAAATCTTTCATATATCACCAATCCGTTTTCTTTGTTACAACTCCTTGAACATCTGGCCAAATGACTAGCCATTTCCTGTTAATCTGCAGGGTGCATTGGCCACATATCTCCACTGTAGATCCATGCCTGAAGCCATGTTACTTCACAGCAAAGCAGACTGTACAATATATCATATCCGCCTCTTGGGGGGATTTCCCTTCCATCCTACAGGGAGCCTAAATGCTCAGCTTTCCGCTTCCTTCTAGAACATCAGGCACAGTCATCTGTATTAGGCCAAGAAATGAGACCGTGTCAACAATGGGGTGGAGCGTGACCAAGCAGCACACTGAGACTCGGAGCCACTTGCTCCTATAACTTGCTTATAACCTCAGCGCCTCTTGATGGAGTGCTGCTAAGTATGCTGGACTTGAGTTTGGGCCATCATCCCAAAAGACACAATCTCAACTGTCAGAATCTCAAGTGCTGAAATCCTGAAAAATTAAAATCCTAAAAATATATTCTCAAAAAAATAATAAAGATTTCTTTTCTTTCTTTCTTTCTTCTGAGACAGAGTCTCACTTTGCTGCCCTCAATAGAGTGCTGTAGTGTCATAGCTCACAGCAACCTCAAACTCTTGGGGTCAAGCGATCTTCTTGCCTCAACCGAGGAGTAGCTGGGACTAGAAGCACCTGCCACAGTGCCTGGCTAGGTTTTTCTATTTTTAGTGGAAACATGGTGGTGGGAGTGGGGGAGAGGGGGTTCACTCTAGCTCAGGCTGGTCTGGAACTCCTGAACTCAGGCAATCCACCTGCCTTGGCCTCCCAGAGTGCCAGGATTACAGGTGTGATAAAGATTTCTTTTAAAGACATTTATTTACTTTTTGGGGTTTTTTTGATAAGGCAGAGTTTCTCTCTTTCGCTCTGGGTAGTGTTCTGGCATTCTAGCTCACAGCAACCTCAAACTCTTGGGCTTAAGTGATTCTGTTGCCTCAGCCTCCTGAGTGGCTGGGACTACAGGCGCCCACCACAATGCCTGGCTATTTTTTTGTTATAGTTGTCATTGTTATTTAACAGGCGCCAGCCCTAAATACATTTTTAAGAGGGGATTTACTTCAAAAATATATAAAAGCACCACAGAACACTTCACAGGACGTTTTACATAATAAAATAAGCAATAACAACATACACATTTTTGCAAGCATAATCACTCACATATGCTAATGCTAGTCACATGGGTCTAACAGTTATGAGCTGACCAACTATTAAAAGAAAGTAATAGAGAAATGAATAAGTGTATGTGGATGGTAACTGTATGCATTGAGCTTTTTGCATTTTGATGGAAATGTGATGATGACACAATGCTTGGCCCCAAAGTCAATGTTGTGATAATGTACTTTTGTGGAGCCAGATTAAAAAAAAAAAAGCCTGAAATGAATTAGAACTTTCTAAAGGACTTCACAACAATTTATGCCTGAAGTATTGGAAATGATGCAAAAATGAAATACATAGCGTAGTGAATTGTGAACATCAATGTTGACAATTTAAAACAGTGGAAACAAACCTAAAAACAAAAAGAAATTAGCAAACAAAAAATACCCCAACTCTTGCAAAACTGAAAGGAAAATCTGACCCATGAAAAAGTGTATCACAGGGCTTTATTACAGGCAATTGCACAAGGAGAGTCCATAAGAGCTAGCTGATGCCTGCTTTAATTAGATTTTGAAGTCTTGCATTGCCATTAATAGCTGCTCTTTTTTTTTTTCTTTTAGGGCATGACGGCATGACTGCCCTTGGAGAATATGGTCACATTCATTTTCTTCATGGCGCTTCTCGCTTGGAAATTCTTCTGTGATTTGACAAATAACCACATAAGCACTCCCTGTTAGGTTTTCCCATCTTCTGGGCCATGTTTCTAAGCTGTTTTAGGGACTCAGAGATCCAGTCTACATGCATTCAGATACAGGTCACAAATTTGGCAGAAACTACACTGGTAATTGACAGCAACACTGTTGCATAAGTATGTTCTTATCCTACCGTGCACATAATTATTTTCAGGCGGGCACGGTGGCGCACGCCTATTTTCAAACCACTCAGTCACTTCATTGTCTTCTTCAGGCATATGTGGCTTTAATTTATTTAAAGCTTCTGGAATTTCATCACCCGGAAGGAATGTCAGGACAGACACATGATGCATTTCGAACTGAAGTTTTCACGTTGCTGTTTTGTGTGGCTGTTCCACTCATCTGAATTTTCCATCAAATGCAAATAAAGACAATAACAAACTAATAGTTCCACCCAACATGATGCAACTATCCCAATCTCATGATGCAACTATCCTAAAACACACTAATCTCTTCCCCAGAATTCAGCTTTCAAGATTTCAACATTCACGATTTTAATCTTTTGGGATTGTGATTTTTAGACATTAGGGACTTTAATCTTACTGTTTTTTAGACAGAGTCTCACTCTATCACCCTGGTTGGAGTGCTATGGTGTCATGGCTCACAGCAACCTCAAACTCTTGGGCTCAAGTGATCCTTTTGACTCAGCTTCCCAAGTAGCTGGGACTACAGGCACCTACCACAACACTCTGCTAGTTTTTCTATGTTTAATAGAGATAGGGTCTCACTCTTGCTCAAGTTGGTCTCTTACTCCTGAGTTCAAGCAATCCATCTATTTTGACCTCCCAAAGTGCTAGGATTACAGCCATCCGCCACCGTGCCCGGCCTAGATATTTTCTTTTTCTCAGTGTACATTCACTCCTATCAACAGCTGTCTATTTGGAGAAGGTGAGGAAGAGGCTGAGTATATCTGTTATATTACCCCAGAGTCCTCTTTTGAGGGGATGCACCTTTCCTCCATTTAAGGGACTCTGAGTCTCTGAAATGAATCAGACCTGAGAGTTGAGTGAGGTGGCAGGATTCTATGGTAGTGGCCCAAGGAAGGCCTCCCTCTTTCTACCAGACTTGGAGTTTTCTTGGTTCTATATGTTAAGTAAAACCTTGTGGTGAGCCGCCCATCTCTTTTGATTCTGGATCTGATGCTTAGGTAACTAGATACCTCCAAAGAGTCAGACTGTTCAGATGCCCACTTAAGTACCTTTGTCTTTCATGACAATTATGGATTCCTAGGTGAGGTGCTGGTGGCTGGCCTGTGTGCATGCCCAACCACCCATTCTATCACCTTTACTGGGGTTAGGGGAACTGTTTCAGTACAATTCCTCCCATTTGCATCCTTGAACTTCACATAGAGTCTGGTTTTCCTGGCCCAGTGTATTTCTCAATGGTTTATGAGTATCTTGCTGGTTTTTATTGGGAGGGAGCATAGTTTTGAGGTAGATAAATCAAATATGATGAATCCACTCTCAAATCCCCATCTTCTGAAGTCCTTGCATTCCAGAAATTTCTATGCCCAGAAATTTCTGGCCTCATGGCTTCCTTTGGTGTGGTCCACTTTTGAGTCACAGTTTCTAGTCAGCCAACTGGAAAACATACATACACACATAATTAAAATCACTCCCAGTTACTGGAAATAATGTTTTTGTCCAAATCTCTAGAGAGAATACCATTATTAAAATATTTATTTATTTATTTATTTATTTATTTATTTTTATTTATTTTTTTGAGATGGAGCCTCAAGAGTGCTATGGCATCACAGCTCATAGCAACCTCCAACTCCTGGGCTCAAGCGAGTCTCCTGCCTCCGCCTCCCAAGTAGCTGGGACAACAGGTACCCGCCACAACGCCTGGCCATTTTTTTTGGTTGCAGCCATCATTGTTGTTTGGAGGGCCCGGGCTGGGGATTCGAACCCACCACCTTAGGTGTATGTGGCTGGCGCCTTAGCCCATTGAACCACAGGCGCCGAGCCCATTATTAAAAAATTTAGCCTAATCAGGCTGGGTGCAGTGGCTCATGCCTGTAGTCCTAGCACTCTGGGAGGCTAAGGTGGGTGGGTCGCATGAGCTCATGAGTTTGAGACCAGCCTAAGCCAGAGAGAGACCTCATCTCTAAAACAAAATAGCCTGATTGTAAAGTAGAATGGGACATATGCGAGTGCAACTATCTTAATAATCCAATAAGAATGCTTACCTGACTATAAATAACGTTAAATCCCTAACACTGCAAAAAAAAAAAAAAAAAAAAGCCTGGCATTGTGGTGGGTGCCTGTAGTCCCAACTACTAGGGAGGCTAAGGCAAGAGAATTGCTTGAACTCAAGAGTTTGAGGTTGCTGTGAGCTATGATCCCATGACACCCAGGCTGACAAAGTGAGACTCTGTCTCAAAAAAAAATTTTAGCCTAATCATTATGTATGTCCTGCTTTCCACGTCAAGCCCTTTTTCTCACACACATCCTCCAAGGTTTTGCTGATAAAAATGAACTAACACTTAATCTTCGGATGTCTCAAACCTTATTTCTGGTTCTGGACCCTTGGAAGCATGCTGAGTGTAATTCCAGCTATACTGGGAAAGTGGTCAGAGATGGCAGTAATACAGGGTAAGAAAAGAATGACTTTTTCCTCTGGCAAAGTGGATCCCTCTAGGATAGGGTGACCAGACGTCCCACTTTTGAACAATTTGTCCCGCGGCGTTTTTAAAAAGTCTTGATATTTTGAAAGAATGCACGACCGGACGGGAAAACAGGAAGGGAATATACGGTTTTCGGCTGCCCTGTGGCTATTTCGCCAGAATATGAGTTTTATATTATTTTTGTTAATTTTATAATGTTAAACTGTTAATAATAACAAATAATTATTGAGAAGTGATTATCAAGAACTGCTTATCAAAGTTTGCATTGTTGTCAGGCCCGGCCCTGCCCTGTCCCCTGCCCCGCCCCCCGGCCATGTTGTCCCGCATTACAATTGTTAAAATCTGGTCACCCTACTCTAGGAACATCACTGTGGGTTCCCTGACAGAAGAGGAGGAGGGGGGGGAGGGAAGAGGTATAGAGGGGGAAGGAGAGGGGAGGCGAAGCTGCAATTGCTGGCAAGAGGGGCTCTATGGGATCTTGGATACTCTGCGTCACATGAATTCCCCCAAATCAATTCTTCCGGATCTACTTCTTCTTGATCAATGCTGTAACTTTTGCAATAGACCTGATGAGGCTGTGACTCTAAGGAAAGTTTTACGTCAGCATATGACAGGCTCACACTTTGAGTATTAGGGGGCAGCAGAGAAGGCCATGCTGCTCATCAAATCCAAGAGCAAGTAGGAGACTGGAACACAGATCAAGTCAGTAGGAATCAGAACTGGCCCCAGGCGGGAACTGTTAAGAGCCACCTCCCAGAAGGGTCAAGGGCAGGCAGGAAGTCAGATGCAGAAGGACTTGACCCTGAAATAGGGTGACCAGATTTTAACATTTGTAATAAGGGGACAACATGGCCGGAGGGCCAGGCAGGGGTGGGGGTCCAGGGCAGGGCCTGACAACAATGCAAACTTTTTTTTTTTTTTTTTTGAGACGGAGCCTCAAGCTATCCCCCTGGGTAGAGTGCCATGGCATCACAGCTCATAGCAACCTCCAAATCCTGGGCTCAAGTGAGTCTCCTGCCTCCACCTCCCAAGTAGCTGGGACCACAGG
>CAUYQV010174225.1:0-24134 GCA_963574575.1 Galagoides demidoff | reverse complement strand
AGTGGTCAGAATGGATGCCTCCCTCCTCAGAGCCTGCACTCCTCCACCCTCAAGTCCAAGAGCTGTTTCCAACATATCTTTATTTTTTATTTTTACATAGACATGTGGTTATTAGGTTTCCACTTTTTGCCCTCACAGAATTAAAAAGGCTTAAAATTTACCAACAATAAGAATGTTTAAGATAAGGACTAGAAACAAAAACCTTGTAAAGAATGAATGAAGATAAATACATTCAGAAAAGAAATCAGATGATTGCTGCAATGAAGTATTAAGCAATAATAATAATAGTAATGCAAAGAAAGTAACATTCACATTGTCAAATAAGAGTTTCCAACATATCTTTCAAGTTCCCTGTGTCTTTTCCCTTTGCCCTGTCCTGCCCCCAGGGACCTGCTCACCGGTCACTTGTATTATTGCAAATCTTCTTCCCAGGCCTCCAGTTTCCCCCACCGTTAGCCCTTCTGCAGAGATAGTTTTCTAAAACCCTGTTGAGAGCAACTCACGGTCCTGCTCTGTCTCTTCCACTGATGCTCCATGTCTTGAAGTGCACAGATTTCAAAACGACTCCACGGTGCATCCCTCCCACCAAGGGAGGGCTTGGAGGCCGAAGCAGCCATCCAGTGAAACACTTCTCCTTAGAGGTTTCTAATTTTGCATGTCACCTCTACGCGCCTTTTACCCTCTATGATTTATCCACGGTGTTTTGAATATTAAATAACGGGCATTTCTCTGATCTTGGAGCAAAGATGACACCCTGGCAAGACGCTCCATGCCTGTTCCACGGCACTTGGCTATCTTTTCCCCAGGAGACAAGGAATTGAAGTGTAGGATGGGATATCTTCCTGGATGTCAACTTTCCTCCAAGGTCAGAAAAAGATGCCCCTTACTGTATATCCAAACAATCATGGTTATGCTGTGTTGAGAATTCCCCAGGTTGTCACAGACCCCAGGTTTCTCTAAGTAGACCCCTGACTAACTTCCCTGTGTCACCATCCACCACTTCACCCGTTTCCTCCAAGCCTCAACCTGAGATCTCAGACACAGCACATGCATAGACGTCATACATGTAGACACAACGTACACACTGCACGCACACCCTCACACCTCATAGCACACGCTGGGGTCAGACTGTGACCCCTTGAGGTGTGGTGCTCAGATGTGATGTAGTTTGAACTAAAGGAGACTGGGAGCTCCTAGAAACAGGGTCCTTCTCCCCTTCTCTTGCCCTCCTGTCCTCTGCTCCTCTCTCTCCTATGCAGCAATCAAAGAAACCCGGATTTCTCTTCCCCAAGGCAGGTCGCAAAACCCAGAGCTCCTCTTCCTCAAAGCAACCCATAAACCTAGTCTCTCTTCTCCCTCAAAGACCCTCATTCCAGAGAGCCCCTGCCCCACCCAGGGGTTGGGGGAAGGAAAACTGTGGGAGAGGCCAGGAAGAATCTGAGCAGACAGCCCTTGCAGGGTCCCCTCTATTACCCTTTAGTCCAATCACATCTCTACACGGCTGCCCACCTTCCACTAAAACTAAACTTAAAAATAGCCCATTTTCTCTGGGTTTCGGGGACTTCATTTCTAAAGATTCCTGTGTTATGTAAGACTTTGGTTAAATAGATGTTACGGTTTTCTCTTGTTAACCTGTCTTTAATTAAAGGTGCATAAATGTGTCATCCCATATACACTCACACTCACGTCCTCATACACACTCCCGCCAATCAAACACCCCTACACCAGGCACCATTCCATGGACAGGCCATAGACATCTTGGCAGACCCCTCAAGCGAGTGGAATCGGACTAATGTTTACTGAGTACCTACTATGTGTCAGATACCACGCTGAGCCCTTACATGAGCTGTTTCCCTTCATCTTCCCACCCACCCTTTGAAGTTTGCTTTACAAAGAAGGAAACTGAGGCCCAGAGAGACGATGTGCTTTGGGTCACTCATCACACAATCCGTGGGGTGCTGGGATGGACGGCTCTGCCTCTCATTCCTTGCCTCACCTCTATTTCTCTGAAGAATAGAGAAATTATCCAAGGAGCAGAATCATCTAACTAATAGTCTGGACAGTGGAGTGAGCTGCCTACGGGGTAGTGGTGATCTCACCACTAGAGGTGTTTGACAGGGAGCGGGTCTGGGCCCAGCCAGATGGGGAGGGGAGGGTTGGACAACGTCTAAGGCCCCTGGGCCCACAAGATGCCCGCTCGGCATCCCCTGTGCGTGTGTCTTTTTTCAGCCTGAGTGGCTCGTGTTTATTTGGGGCCCGGCATGCCTGTTCATCAATCTCTCCTGCTCTCTCTGCTCTGCTCACGCTAACCTTGAAGAAGAGCTGCTTTTTCCTATAAAAATCTTCTAGGCTATTAAGTCTTTTTGAAACTTAAATTCCCACTTGGAAATGGATAAAAAAGAGGAGGCAGAGGCGGTTCTCTAGGTGGAACTCCCACAGGATCCCCCCACCAGCCCCAGCCCCTCCCTACCTCTCTGCCTCCAGGTCTGCTGCAGGGACGGAGGGAGGGAGAAACCCAGGCTCGGCGTGAATCCCAGTGCCCTTGCTCACCAGCTGGGCAACCCTCTCCAAGTCTCAGTTTCCTCATCCATCAAATGGGTTGGTGAGAGTCCCCCTCATTTACCGGCCACTATGAGGATGGAGGATGCAGAGAGACACGTTGCTGTTATTGTTGTTACCACCTTTAGTGTCTGAGACCTCAGACTCTCCAAGGACTTGGGATATTGGTTCCCAGATGGTACTTGGAGTCTGATTGTGACTTCAACATCACCTATGGGGCTTTCTAAAAATCATATCCCTGAGTCCCACCCCAGGAGAATGTGATTCCTTGCTCCAGAGGAGTCTGGGGAATCTGTCTTTTGATAAGACCCCAGGAGGATTCTGAGAGGGACGGAGCCTGCCACCTGGACTGCAGCCGGTGTCTGCATCATCTCTCACTCTCCGCAGGCGCAGCCTTTGTCCCTGTCCTGCAGCGTCTGAGGGCCAGCTTTGGTGTAGGACTCCCTTTTGGGCACCTTCTGCTGCACACCCTCCTAGGAGGCTTGAGTGGGGCTTGGAGAAGAGGCCAACCCCAGTCCATCCAGCCCTGGCTAGTGCCATGGTGTGTGATGGTGAAGAGGGCTCTGGAGTCTGGAGCTGACCCGGATTTGAACCCTGCTCAGTTGTCTATCAGCTTATTAGGCAGCCACAACCCAGGGGTTAGTGTTGGATGACCTGGGGTTAATTCCTGGCATGCTCGTGACCCTGGGAAGTCAATGAACCTCTCTGTGCTTGTGTTTCCTCATCTGGGGATCATGATAGTCCCCAGTTGGGTGCAAGTTCATCTGACAGTAATATGGTTGGGGTAAGCCCCGTCCCCCTACTGAGCTTCAGTGTCACAATTTTTCAGGTGAGGGTGGGCTGGGATGAAAAGCCTGTCCAGCTGTGACTCTCTGAACAACCCCTGGCCAGTCACCCATAGTCCAGCCCTGCCTTGGCTTGTCCTGTCTCCCACCCCCGCCATAGCTCACACCGGTGGGGCCATTTGAGCCCTGTGGCCCTTATTGGGATTGAGCCTACCACCTCCCCAAGAGCATCCTAGTGGGCTCCCAGGACAATGAGTTAGATGCTCATCACCACAGAAACCCCAACAGTTTCCAGTTAATTTTATTTCAGCCTCAATTCAGCCCATTGCTCTGACCAGCCTGGCTGGGGGCTAATAGAATGTCACAATTGAAGTGCAGAGAAGGGAAAATCATTCTTCATGGGTTCTAGTGAGAGTGGAGTGTGAAGGAAATCCACATGCATTGCATATAGGTTCTGTATGCTAATTTTGAGTTAGTTTATTTCACTTATGAGGAAATAGAGACTCAGAGAGGTTGAGTTACTCACCTGAGACCACACAGCCACAAATTCTCTTCCTTTGAGAAGAGTTGAGTCACTCGCCTGAGACCACACACCCACAAATTCTCTTCCTTTAAAGACATTCTTGGATTTGGCTGTGGGAGGCTCATAACCTGCTCTGTGGGAAGGGGGCTCTGGCGAGGGGGGTCCCTGACTTTCCTACATCCATGGATAGGTCACTGGGTCAGAAAGCTGAGCCCATCCCACCATGCTCACCCTTCCCCTGAAACTCTGGGGCTGCTGAACTGAGACAATTCTTCCAGAGGTGAAATACAGCCCTGATTGGCCCTCTGCAGAAAAGCGTGTCCAGACCAAGCTAGTTCCTTTGCTCGGGTCTGGTCCTGTTGAGAAGCTGTGCCAGCTGGCTCCACTGCAGCCCTGCCTGCTCTTGGTCTAGAGCACATCTCTGGAGACCGACCTCACTTTTCCAGGACCCCAACATCACCATTTATGAGCTGTGTGGCCTCAGGAGAATTACCAACCTTCTCTGGGCCTCCACTCCCTCTTAGAGCCCCTGTCTTACTGGGTTGCTGTGAGGGCTAACATATGTACAGGTGGTGTCAATTACCCACTCTCTAACATCTTTTAATCTGCAATCAGCTTCCCTTCATGGTCCATGTTACAGCTGGACTATTATATATTTTTGTGTGATTCCCTGTTTAATGTTAACCTTGCCCACTAACAACCATAAGCCCCTGTGTGACACCAGGGAGCAAACAAATGAAGGAATCAGTGATGGACTATCTTGTCCTAACCTTCCCAACCGCCCCCACCACTGTTCCTGCCTTCCCGCCTGCCCCTCTCTTGTCCTCTGCATGCTACAAGCCTTGAAGAGAGGGACCTGAGTCCCAGCAGGGTGGGGCAGGCCTGGGATCCCAGCCCAGACTTCAGGGCCCTGGGCCCCTCTAGTGCTCCTGGGGCTGCACCCTCTCCTCCTGGGAGAAGGTGGGTCCCTCAGCCTTGTTTCCTCTGCTCCTGTCTGTGAACACATACACGTGTCCCTGCCCTTGGAGCACCCTGAGAGTGTGGCTCACGTCACCCAGCAAGAACAAACCTGTGCTGAACCCCACTAGTTGATTTCACCCTCCGAGCCTTGTCCCCATGCACGGTGCCCTCATCATTACCCACAGTGAGCAGGCGGAGGAGGGAGTCCCTACCCGGACTGCCCGGGATAGCTGCAGTGGGGAGTGAAAGGCTGAGCGTTGGGGGGATTTTCCTCACCTTACAGTCTAACTGCGGCTTAGCGAACCTTCAACAGAATTAGCAGTTGTGCCCAACCTGAGGCCTCTGGCCATGCAGACTGCATGTGACGCTTCTTCCCTTGGAAAGCTCATGGCTACAGGCTGGTGAGTAAATCCCAATCTAGGCCCACGGAGCAAGTGTAACCCAGCCTGGGACCCTCAGGCAGGCAGCGGGTGAGGTAGGGATGGAACTCAGGGTTCCTGACACCTGGACCATCTGACCAGGACTTGCCAGGCAGGCGTCAGGCAGGTGGCAGGTGCTTTTTCCTAGGGAAAGATCTTGACTCTTGATAAGAACTGTGAATGGGGTTGGAATCAGAGGAAAAGGGACTTGAACGCTACCCACCCACTCCAGGTTCTGGGCACTTGTTAGCTATTCTTTTTCTAGCTCCATCAAATTCTGTCCTCTGTAACTGCCTACCTACATAGGACTAGTTAGGAACTTTTCGGGAGAAAGTGATAACAAATTGGCATGAACAAAGGTAGGAATTTGCTGGATCAGCTAACCCAGAACTGCAGAGATAGGTCTACTATTCTGGTGCCCTTTGACCTGGCGTTCTGGCCCTGGCCCAGCCATGCTGAGCAGTGTGGAGCCCCCACACCCCGAGCTGCTCTGTGTCTCTGATCAGTTCCTCTTGCTGTGCCCCCACCTGAGATGCACAACCCCTGTCCCCCCAGTTCGAGCTTCACCTTCTGCAACTTTGAAATGCAGCACCTCTGCTGTGGGGCCCTGTGGCACCTCATTCCCACTCCCACGTCGCAAAACCACATAGTCAGATCTCCTTATCGCAATACCACGCCCCAACCTTGCTGTTGCCTTGAAGGTTCATCTCTGGACAAGTCTTAATTAATTTTTCTCTTCCCAGACTTTGGGTACTGCCTGCTTTAGGGCCAGTGCTCAATAAATATTTACTGAGTTACTGAAAATCAGTTTGTGCTGAAGACATGACTTCCTTGAAGTTGTCTGCGTTTGAACAAATGACGAGTCCCCAAGCCATAGGACTGAAACTCCGGTGGCAGAGTTGCAGGCACCTATAAGCTGCGCACAGAAGCTTCCTCTCTCCTTTAGTGCCGGGGAGAGGAGAGGACTATCTGGAAAGTGGAATTTTCCATTCTTGACTTTCCAGTACAAAAACAATCACCTTGTCTCCCAAAAAACACTCATGTGTCGTGGAAACACATCTGCTCCCCTTCAGCTGCTCGGTGGGAGGAAAGTTTTCCAGCCCTGTTGGATTTCCCTGAGCTGGTTCCAGTTGACAGAATGTTCCTTCCTCACATCCCTATGTGATGCCCTGGCTGGCCTGCCCTGCCTTCCAGCCCTCTGAACCCACAGGCCCCCTGGGGCCCTGCCAGCCCAGCTCTGCCTGGTTGGGGGGATCCCACCCTTAGTCGGGGGTTTAAAGAGGCTTCTTTCCACAGCTCACACCTTTGCAAATCAAGCTCGCTGGCCTCCCCAGCTGACCTGGGCCATTCTGACACCACCCCTGCCCTCCCTGGGCCTCCAGCAGAGCCCCCACCCACCCATACCCCAGCCCCACACCCTGACGGCCTGCCCTGAGGCCAATGGGCTTAGCTTGTTTGAGGAAGGGCAGGACTTCATGGCTGGAATTCAGTGAGGATGGGGAAGGGACTGTGGGTCATGTGGGCAGGTGTAGATTTTTGCTGCATGAGACCAGAAGCCATGGAGGGCTGGGAGCTGTGGGGATGTGATGTGATTTACTTGTTCAAAGTCTTCCTCTGGCCTCTGGGAGGGCTGTGGCCAGGGAGGGCAGGACCAACTAGAAGCTGGAAGCTGATTGGCAGCCTGGACTTGGCCCCAGACCTCACTTCCTCCAGGTCTGGGGACCTGCCTAGACCTGTTGACAACCTCCCAGGTTCCAGCCCTTGTTCCTTAGCCCAACCTGTGGCCAGGCGCCTGGGCACTCCTCACCCACTAGCCCACTCTCCTTTGTCATCTCACTGCCCAGGCCTGAGCTCTCCCTTCCTGCCTATAGGTCAGGGAAAGCCTGACACCTGGCTTTCTGGAGACTCTTATTTGCCTGTTGTCCTGAAAACCCCCATAATCAGCAGACAGATCTATACCCCAATTCTTCCCCAGCCCCCAAAGCAGCCTGTCAGGGGTGGAGAGAATCCTAGTTTGCATGCACTTGCTGAGTGGCATTAGTCAAGTGTCTAAACCTCTCTGGGCAGTAGTCTCCTTGCCTGACAAAGGGACACAATGTCTCCCACTCCTGGGGAGTGGATCTAACCTCATGTGCAGGACACGGCCAGCTCCTGGTCCTGGCCGACCTCACACTCCTTTCAGTTCCTCTTCTGCCTTCTTCCTTAGAGATGGGAAGGTGAGGCTTCTTCCTGAAGGTGGCACAAGAAGTCAAGGGATCCAGATTTGTCGCTGACTCCCAGAGCGGCCTTCTGGCCATTACATACCATTCCACGCCTCAGAGTTTTCTCATTCATAAAGTGGGGATAATAGTAACAGTGCCCTTGTCCAGTTGATGCTGTGGGGACCAAGTAGGTTCATCTATGTGGAACACTCAGGACAGTGCCTGGCATGTTGTGACGACTCAGCAGCTGTGAGTCATGGCTCCAGTGAGGTCTCTGCCCCTGCCCTCCACTCCCCTCCTCCCCCTACAGTCCCCGAATGTCCTGTAGAACTTGACAGCTCAACGTGATGAATACGTTCCCCTCCTCCAAGTGTCAAGTTCATCACCCGTATTTTGCATGTGGGGAAACTGAGGCCCAGAGAGCAGGGAAGGATCAACCCAAAGCTACATGTAGAGCAGGTGTCAAAGGTGGGACTGGACATCCTGCCCACAAGCCCTCCTGTTGCCTACTTTGGGGCAGCTGGTATGGGCTGGCTGGGATGAAGGACTGGAGAGTTGGGATTTTTGTAATTATTGTTATTATCTCTGTGCCTAGAGCTGAGTGGGAGTAGAGAAGCCCATATGTAGGGGTTCAGGGGCCCACTCAAGGTCACTCAGCTGGGGAGGATGGAGCTGGGACCCTAATGTCCAACCCGTTTGACCCAAGAGCTGTGGTTTCTAGAGCCAGCCACTGCCTTCACCTTGTCCAGTGAGGACTCAGCCTCCTGCTTCCCCGTCCTGCCCTGATCTCCCTTTAGGGCTGGCTATGGGCAAGGCTGAGTTCACAGGGGATATTGTGTAATTATAAACCAGATCAGCCCCTGGCTAAAAACCTTTGGTGGCTGTTGAGGGGACTCCAACCTTCCCTGCTGAGGTAGTCTCATGGCTCCTCCCCCAGGACCGGGGCAGTTGTAGTCCGGTGCAGCCCCCAGGGTCTCGGGAGAGATCCTGGTTTCATGACACACCAGGGCCATGCCCCCACTCCTGTCAGCACCTGGAGCTGATACTCTTTCTTAGCTGAGGCTCTTGAAGGGGAAGATGAACCCAGGGCCCTGGGCAGATCCATGTACCAGAGTTGCCAGGCCCCAGAACCAAAAGCCAGCCCCCCCTGGGGGCTCATTTCCAGAAAGGCAGCAATGGACATGGGTATCTGCAGCCTGACCAGCTGCTCCCAGCTCTCCGTTGCCCTAGTGGCTCAGCAGCAAGTCTTTTCTTACTTATGTCATGTCAAGTAATTGTTGTTTCTTTGGCCAGAGGTGGAGACATGGTCTCAGCCATCCAGGTTGAAGGTGAAAGGGGACTTGCCGGAGAAGAGGAAAAAGGGATCTGCTTGATAGAGGCTGGGGTGCCTCAGGATGCAGAGAGATCCCAGGCCAAAGAGGTGGACTAGCGCAGTGGCTTCCAGCCTGGATCCCATCACTGAGTCTGCATAACCCCCCAAGGCCCCTGCCCCTCTCTGAATCTTGGCTCCCTCCACCTGCAGGCTGGCTGTCTCAGCTTCCGTGTGCATCACCCACACCCACCACAGCACCAGCCCTATCGCCCCTTCTGCCACTGTATTGGCCATCGCAGGACCTACAGCAGACCCAGCCACCCACACCTGGATGTGTGTCCCCCAGGTCATAGCTGTTAGTCTCTGTCTGGGCTGCTCAGGGCAGCTCTGGCCATGCCCCAGGGGACTTGGGTTGAGGAGCTTGGGGCCTCAGTGTGGGGCCTGAGCGGCAGGACAGAAGCTGCCACTGACAGTTGAGGACGGGAGTAATTGGGGTTTAGGGGTGGGGAATGCAAAGCTGGCCTGAGCCTCATGTACAAATGAGTTCCACCATGGGACTCCTGTTCTCTGGGGGAGCTGTGTAAAGCCGTGACCTTGGAGTGGGTTCCTGCTTGTGGGGTCCAGCCCCACCTTGCCTGTCCAGCTATGGCTCTCCGGCTGGTCCTAGGAGACACTGCTTTCCTGAAGGTGCTCTGGGCTGCCCCACATCCTGTCTGTGCCTCTTGATACTCCTCCTCCTGGACTGCCCTTCCCTCTGATGACCACGACCACGTCCCCTACCCCATCTGCTGAAATCATTGCACCGGGAAGTCTTGCTCGCATGAAACCTTCTCCCAACCCTGCTCAGGACCTCAAAGTCAGGGTGCCCCTCTCTCCTCTGGTCTGGGTGGTAGAGCAAGGGGAGGTGAAGCCAAGTAGGTGGAGCTTGCACCTACTTCACTCTGCAAGGCTGCCCTTGCCCTGGGCCAGGCTCCTCCCCTCTCTGAGTCAGCTCCTCTCTGTGGAATGGGAGAGGTGACGCCTCTGACCCCAATGTTGCCTGACTCTTGGTAAGACATTCAATAAATGTGAATTTGATTATCCCCTGCTTGGACAGTTTAATTTTTACTTGGGTGTCCACAACATATCTAGGACAAAATGAATTCCTCGGAGGCACGTGCTATTCCCTGAGTCTCTTTGTTAATTCCATGCATGTTGGTCACAGGCTCCCCCTGTGCACGGTGATGGTTGGACCCCAGCCTGGGCCTTTGAAGCCCATAGGATGGGGTGACCTGACTACAATGGGGCCCCCAGGAGGTCCAGTCTCAGCAAGGGAAAAAATTTGAAGAAACAAATTTGTCCAGCAGCCAAAAATAATCTTTAAAGAAATTTCAAATTTTATTTTCATCTCTTAAGGAAAATTAAGAGGGATCTGATGCCCAGCGCCTGTAGCACTTTCTGAAGTTCTCGCTTCCCACAGTGGAGACCTGCAGAGCCTGTCAGGAACCCAGATGTCCAAACTGTCCCTGACAGGTAAGGGTCACGGCTGGCTCTCCCCTGCAGCCCCGACCGGCTTCCCCTTCTCCCCTACCTCATCATGTTAACTTCTTCCATATCCGCTTCCCTCCTTTCATTCTTTCTGCCTCTTATTCTGCAGCCCCCATCATTTTGGAACCGGTTCACAAAGATAATGTTCCTCTTTGAAGACGGGAGAAGGAAAGAAGCCAGGAGGGCTGAGATTAATATCCTTCCGGGGCAGTGGGCAGGGTTGGTGAGGACATGTGTGAGCTAACGAACCACGGCTGTTGGCAGTCAGTGCTGAGATAAAGGTCCCCCTGGCCCCAGATGCTGTGATCTCATGAATTTTGAAATGAAGCACTTGACACTTATCAAACCCCAAGGAGCCAGAGTCAGGGAGCTGAAGCCTCTGCCAGGGTTGGAAGCAGTGAGGGGCCAAGGAGGAACCCCACACCTCTCTCCTAGGGCCTTCACCACGTGCACACACCTGTGCTGGGAGCTAGAAGGTCAGGTGGAGCTGACCCTGCACTTGGCACAGGCTCTGACGAGGCTGAGCTCTGGAGGGGCCCTGGCTTGGAAGCTGGAGACAGGGTGCACAGGCTGATCGGGTGATTCGGAGCAGGTGTCTGCACTGCTCTGACACTGGTTGTGAGCAACAGAGAGACAGGGCGGAATGAAGCGTTCTAAATGCAGCCGCACGAGGCCTTGCCACCTTCTCCAGCCGCAGCTCCTTACAGACATTCCTGAAGTTGAGAACCCTGGTTGGTTTATAGCAACATTTTTCAACCTTCTTTATCTCACGGCACACTTGAACCTATAGTTAAAACTTCCATGGCACACTTAAATTACATGGATCAAAAAAGAGTAAAAATAAGAAGATACTTACTATGCTTTGAACTTCTTTCGAAAATAATTTAACTAAGGATCTTTAAAAATTTTCATGGCACACCTGAGATCCTTATACCACACGTGAATGTGCTTGGCACGCTGGTTGAAAATGACTGGTCTGTAGGCAGGGTATGGGGTCATCTGGGGTGAGGACTTCACCTGCCCCTCCTCATGGGTCTTGGCTTACTGGTGATAATGTCAGGAGCTCCAAGGAACAGGGTGACCGATTCTTCCTGGTTGCCTGGACTTTTAGGACTGTCAGTCCTAGACGTGCCTCATACCAGAAACGCCCTCAGTCTGGGTGACTAGAAAAGGATGGTCACCCTTCTGAGGACAGAGCTGGCAGGTGGGGAATTGGGGGGAGCGTCTCCCTCCCACTCCTGCCCATCCAGGTGAGAGGGCACAGGTGGGAGTTCTCCTGACTGTTGTGAAGCTCCAAGGCAGGGCTGACAGTATCGAAGCTTGAAACAGAAGCGGGGACTGGTACTTAAAGCCACAGCTACAATTCAATTCAAGGCAAAACAATTCCACTGTACGGTAATGACCCGGTGGTTTACACCTGCGCTGGGTGGATTTCATGCCACAAATGAATTCTTTTTAAAGAGCTATATCTTTTCAGGAGTTCATGACTTTTCTCCACTTATCTCTCTTAACAAATCTTCCACAAGACTGAACAAGAGATACTCTCATTTAAAAGAAAAGAAAGAGAAAAAGGTTATCAGCTAGTGGAGAGGAAATTCTGCTTTTAACATAATGGGACCGAAAGGAAGTGCTGCGTTTTGTCAGAGTCTGCAATGAACCTCTTATCGCTTATTTGCTCATAAAGGCAGAAGGAAAGAATGCGGCCGTGGGCGTCTCGCCATTAACCAGGTGGAAGAGAAGAACCATTTCAGTGGGAATCTCGAGGTAAGTGGACAATTTCCATGCATATGGAGAACCCATTTCTGCAGATGAGGCTGGGCCAGACTGCTCTGTCAGGCCTGCAGAGGATGTGATATAGCAGGGAGCAGGGGAGGGATGGCCGTGGACCTGCTGTGGTTTGAGTGTGTCCCTCAGAGCTCGTGTGCTAGAAACCTAATCCCTGATACAACAGTATTGAGAAGTGGGGCCCTTTAGAGGTGACTGATGGACTAAGGTCGTTATCTGGGGAGTGCGTTTGTTATTAAAAAAGTTCAGCCCCCTCTTGCTCTCTTTACTGCCCTCCCCTGTCAGGTATGACACAGCAAGAAGGCCCTCACCAGAGGAAGTCCCTTGATCTTACACTTCTCAGCCTCCAACTGTGAGCCAATTGAACCTCTCTGGCTTGTAAGTTACCCTGTCTGCAATATTCTGTTACAGCAACAGAAAACAAACTCCCAGGTAGGCTTCTGGCAGGGACACTGGAGTGAAGGATAGTTGTGAGAGTGATAACTACCCCTCCTGGGGGTCCAGGCTTCACTGTCTAAAAGGCCCCTCTTTGCCACCACTCCCCGCCTAGGCCCCCAGGTTGGGGTGACAGCCCCCAGCTCAGGGCAATGCTGCCTTCAACCAAGTGAGTCCTCTGGGCTGGGCACTTTCTGAGGATTATCCCCCAGGTCCTCACTGCAACACAGAGAGAGGGGATATTGTGATCCCTCTTTGTGGAAGAGGAAACTGATGCTCAGGGAAGGGACTTGCCCAGGATCACATAGCCAGGCAGTGGGGCAGGACACAAATCTCTAAGTGAGTGTGGAGCCCCCACCCTGACCACTGGGGTGTCCTTGGATGGCTAGAGGGCAGGGCATCTCCCAGGCTCTGCCCTGGGCAGGTCAGTATTTTAGTCCCCATTGTGGCCTTGTGAGAGGGTGTTTTTATCCCTATACCTGGTTCAGAGCAGGGGAAGTCACTGACCTGGGGCACAGAGCTGTGTGCTTGGGACAGGGCCCCATCCCCTCCACTCCCTCCACACCTAGGAGCCCTTTGCTGCAGAGAGTGGCCCTGGGGGCATGGTGTCCCTGGCACTCTGTCCCCTCCTTCCTGCCCCTCAGTGCCTGTCAGGCTCGCCCACTGTCACCATTACTGTCACAGTAGTGCTTGTGCCTCATCTGAGGGGAGTCCCTGCTGCTAGGCTGGCAGGAGTGGGGGAAACACCCCTCAAGTCAGCAAGAGGTTTGCGTCATACCTGGATGCAGTGTTCAAACACAAGGTCTTAAGATCTGGACCCTGGGCCCCCCGGGAAGTCAGGAAGACCACAAATGTCTGAGTGAGGCCTGAGGTCTGGGCTTCCACTCCTTAGAGCTGTTGGGTCTCCCCCACTGCCCCCACAACCTTCCTGTCATTGAGACCTGTGACTCAGGTCCGCCCTTTCCTCTCTTAGACCCTTAGAGTCTTTACAACAACATTCACTCCAGCCCCTAGCTTGAGACCCCATAGGAAGATCCAAAGTTCCCACCTTAGAATATACAACAAAGGAAAGGAAAACCCAGCATCTACCCTGGAAGGCCCAGCCCACTGGGTCTCACGCCCATTGCTCCCCCTTCTTCATCAGCCGGGAGAAGCACCTGCATGGTGGATCCTTCATTCCCCGAGAATGGAAACCCGGTCCCTGGCAGGTGCTCTCCTGCTTTGGTGCATTTAAATTGCTCTTCCCTGGGCCAGTTCCATCCCTTCCTTTTCCAGCCTCCAGCCTCCCCCTGCCCTCCTGGCTCCCTCTTTCATGCATCCTTTGTGTTGCTGCAAATCGCTTTCTGTTCCAGCAAAGCAGGTCTCTGGCTCTGCATAAAGTCCGAATTCTCTGCCTGGAGGAGTGGCAGGCTCTCCACCTTCATTCCCTCCCTCCCTGACAGGCGCCAAGTCCTCATTGTCTGAGCCACAAAGGGAGATGGAATAGTGACAGGAAGGCCTCTCCCTGTGGCTATAAATGCAATTCTCCTTGAAGTACAAAGAAGCAGCTCAGGGGTCCTCCTGCCCACATGAACCCAGGAAGGAGAAGTCACATGGTTGTCATGATAACTCACCATCTCAGGCCCTTCCTGGGGCCTGATGCTGAACTGGCTCTCTCAGCTGCTGTCTCTAGGGGTACTATTACTATTCCCACTCCACAGATGAAGTCACTGAGGCTTAGAGAAGGGTCGCCCCCCAGCTCACACAGCTGGTAAGCAGTGAAGCTGTCCTACCCTGCCTACATGGATGGGCCAGCCCCATGTGCATCTGGGTGTCTCCACCATAGCAAGGCTGGCTCACAGGCATGGAGGATGCACTGTGGGCACTGACGCATGTGCTCCTGTGGTCACAGCTAATCCTGGTCCCCAGGCATTCCCAAAAGATGGCCTTTGGATTTAGGGATGGACCCCAGAACACCCTCTACCTAGGTCCCCTCCAAAAGGGGGGAAAGATGGTTAAGGAACATGGTCTCTGAGCGGTCCCTCCCATGCCCACTGCCCAGCTGGGGAAGCCAACCTTCCTCCTGACAGTTTCTGGCTCAATCAGTTTCAATCAGTTCCGGGCTGGGGTATTGGGAGTGTGGATTATGTGCTCCCAGATCTTCATTACTCTTTGTTACAGTCTTATCTTTATTCGTTTTGGAAAATTGAATTAGCACCCTCTTTCCAATCTTGTTCCCCAGTGAAGCAACAGGTGGCCAAGAGAGAAGCAGCCCTAATAGGGATGTTTGATACACTTTTGGCCTGTGCTCCCTGCCCCTGAAAGGCCCATTGCCTTGTTTAACAAAATGCCAGGAAGGCAGACCTCCTGGTGGGCAGGTTTGGGACCCTTGCCACCCAAGATTGGGTGTTGGCTGCTGTTGCTTTTTCTTTAATCCCAGGAGAGGAGTCAGCAGTCTCCTCCAACTCCGCTTACCTGTAGCGGGAATGGAGTTATCCCATTTCACAGAGGTGATGTTGTGGAGGTGACTCGTCACAAACATGGAGCCAGGAAGGCACCATTGAACCCAGAACTGCCTGCCTCCCCTGTGGAGCTCCCTGGTGGTCAACCCCTGGATGCTTGTTGAAGGGCTGTGGTGCCACCTCCAGTCCCAGCAGCCAGAAATCGGCAGGTGGAACCAAGTGGCTCTAGGCCTGGGCTTGGTGAGCAGGTGTGGGTGGGTCTCTCCTCCTGTCAACGCCTCTGGTTCAGAGCTAAGAGGCAGGAGGGGAAACTGCTAAGTGCAGCCGATTCCTACACACACCTGTGTCGCTAAGGGCATGTGAGTGGAATGCAGAGTGCGCCAGGGCGGCTGGACTTGGGGGGATTAGCTCACCCATGGGATTCCCACTCCAGGCTGCTGTGAGTCAGGAGGGGGAGTGGAGAGGAGGGCTTCTCCAGCCTCCCCTACCACCTCTCCGTGGGGCTCCGTGTACACATCCATCTCTCCCTCTCCTCTTTCCATCTGGATAACCGTGCTCTTCCCCATCTAGTCCTGCACCCCACTTTCTTTTCTTTTGTGACACAGTTCTTTTTGAGGGTGCCTGCACTCCACTTTCCCGGACATCTGTCTGATTGCGCCCGTCTCTCCATGTCTTTCTGGGGTTTGGGGGGTGTATTTGTCACTCTCTCGAGTGCCTGTGTCATGCCCTCATTTTTAGACCCTTTCCCCAAATGTTCTCTTTCTCACCTGGGTGGAGTGTGTGCGCACACTGTGTTTTGTGTCTGTGTGGGTATTGTGCTGCCTTTATCTTCCGCTAGGTGTCCCCTTTTCTTTGGCTTTTATTCCCCTCTCTACGTGAATCTCTTTCCTCCTTCTCTCCCCACTTTTCTCTCTATGTGGTTACCCTCTCCTGCCCACGTCTCTCCTTGCATTTGCTCCCTCTTTTCATAGCAGGCTTCTCTCTGCCCCACCTTCCATATCAACAGAGAAACCTGGGAGCCTCTGATCAGAGGGCTTCTAGTTCCAAAGGAGAATCAGTCACGGTTTGGGGCAAGCAGGGGATTCGCAGCTGATATTTAGAGAAAAGGAGCACCTTGCTGACCCATGGGGGCCCTGGGTCACCTTATACAGTGTACTGAGAAAAACGCTGGGCTCAAAGCCAAAAATCAAAGCACAAGTCCAGGCCATCTTACTTCCTGTGCAACCTTGGGTAAGTCACTTAACCTCTCTGAACAATTGATAAAATCGGTCTGTGGAAAAAAATTAGATGAGATGACAGATGCATAGTGTGGGGGTATAGTAAATCAAGGGGTGAGTTGAGACCCAAGAGCTGCCCCCAGAGTAAGAAAAAACAAACATATAAAAAAAGAAGCTGCCCCAACATGACCTAGGACTGTTGGCTCCAAGGGAGCAGGGATGGAGGAAAGTGTCCTGTCTGTCAAAGGACAGGCAGACTCAGTGTACCCCAGGAGTCAGGAGTATTGGCTGCTGCTGTGTGTCCTTGGCCAGGTTGCTTAACCTCTCCGAGCCTCTATTTCCTTATGTGGAAAGTAGAAACACTAGCAGCCACCCTCCCCAATCCACAGGGCCATTCTGGAAACAAAGTCATATCTGTGACCAGGATATCTTTTATTCATTCACTAATTTATTCATCAAATCTTCACTGTGTATCTACAATGTGCTTTGAGAAGCCTGCACTATTACCTCCTCTGGGCAAAGCGTGTGTTTGTACAAGGGCTGTCAGGAAAGTATCCAGCCATTTAATATGAAAAATAGAGACATACGTGGCTGGATACTTTCTGGATAGCTCTTATATTTTGAGGTGACTGCGCCATGCCTCCTTATGCTGTGCTGAGGATGGTCCCTGCCCTCCCACCCCATGACCTGAGGGATTGGGAGGGGGACACCCATTTTGAGGGCAGACACGGCCTCCTGGAGTGGCATCCTCGGTGCTATTCAGGTACCACAGGCCCAACTCTCCTTCAGTTTCTCACCCCAGTCTCTGCATTGCAAGATTTCTCAGGAAAGGCGGATTCATGAATGAAACATCATGTGTTTAGTGAGAAATAAACAGTTGGAAGTGTCCTGGTTTCTTGGATGAGGCAGGAGAGGACCCTGGGCTCTGGTTCCTCTAGATGCTCCTTCAGGCCCCTCTGGCCACATCTCATGATCCACTGATGCCCTTCCCCACATGTGGGGACCAACAGAGGCCCTGTGTACTAAGCACCCACCATGTGTGCACTCACAAGCCCTGCGGAGTGGGGTCACCCCACACACTGAGGAGGAGCTGTGTCACAGGGCTCAGGTGATGGGCAGGTGGTTCAGAGCCCACCACAGGCTAGGGCAGTGTCCAGGTGGATGGGGTAGCAAGGCTACAACTGTCCCTCAGAGCTGGGTCTGGAGTAAGCCCTCAGCACCCCACATCTGTCGGCCTCCATCTCCCCATATGAGGTGACATCAACCTGTTCCCAGTAGAGAAAACTGGGGCCGTGAGGGTGCCCAAGCAGGAGAGGCCATACACAGGCAGAGGGCAGACAGACCAGGCCAGCCACTGAGGTCCCTTCTTGGGGCAGGGCCAGCTCAGGGCCACCACATCGGACCCCCAGAAGGAAGGTGAGGACGGTCAGAAAAGGGGTCTGGAGCAGAGGGCCCTGGGAGTGGTTTCGGGCACAATGGGCACAGAGATTCACATGCAACACACACCTGTGCACTCATGCACACAGACAGACGCCCACACACCACGGCACTCACTCTTAAAGCACACTCACATGGGTGCTGGGACACACTGGCCACACCCACAGTCCAGGGTCAGCTGCTGCAGAGTCCTCCTGTGCCAGTGTCCAGCCTGGGCTCCCTCCCTCCCCTGGCTGGTTCCCCATTGCCCAGCGCCTATCACCCCCGCAGCCTGCCCCACCTCCCTGTCCCCGTGCCCCTACAGGTGGGCCCCTCTCTCCCTGACCCCAGCGCCTTCTTTCCACTCTGCTGGCTCTGGGTTGTTTAGCTTTGTGCGTGGGCTCCTCTGGCTCTTCCCTCGGTGCTTTCTCTCTCCCTCTCCCTGCCCCGTACTTCCTTCTACTCTCACCGTGTTTCTCTCCAGCTCTCTTCTGGGGCTTCATATCACCTCTGGGTCTCTGTGCCTCCTTTGTTCTGGTCTGGTCTCTGTTTTTCCTTATCCTGCTCCCTCCGAGGCTCTCCTGGAATCTCTGTCTCTCTGATCTGTGTGTGTCTGCCTCTCTGTCTCTTTCACACACACACACACAAACACACACAAACATGCACACACAGTCCTTCCTGCTGCTCTGGCCTCTGGCCCCCTCCTTCCTCCGAGACCCCAAGACCCACCCCAGCTCTGGCAGCAGCTCCTCAGTGGCTGCCCCCAACTCCTGGAGCCTGGGATGGGGTGGGAGGAAGAAAGCGGTGCCCAGGCGGTGGGGCTGCCCTGGGCCTGGGGGGAAAGGTTTGAGTTTCAAAGCACAGGCTAGCGGGCATTTACTCTCCACGGTCCTCTAGCTTCTACCACAGCCTGGCCTTCCCTGCCGTCTTCCTCCCCCCCTCCAGGGCAGTGCCTGGGCCAGACCCTGACCTGTAGGCAGGGACCAGGCCAGAGGAGGAGTGGGCTCCGCAGGGGCCCGGCAGGCAGTGGGCAGGACGGTCTGAGTCCTTTGGAGCCAGGCCCTCTCCCTCTTTGAACTCCTTCCCCGTCTGCTCCCCAGAGAGGAGCCCTGGCCCTCTGAGTCTAAATTTCTCACTGTTAAAATGAATGCAGTCATGGTCCCCGCTGCCACAGGGTCAGGAAGGATGAAGGAGATGGACCACAGGGTACGAAGCACTGGTCAGGAGCTCATGACTACTCAGAGACTGCAGGAGTGAAGGAAGGAACGGGTCTGTGTCATGCAGTGGTGCGCAGTAGGAAGGGTGGCGAACGAACAGACGTGTCAGTGGGCGCGTCTCTTTTGAAAATACTGTCACGCCTCTAGAATGATCCACGGTTCAGTGCAATCCAATATTGCCTGCATCTGATCACAGCACACGCACACGCTGTGAACACAGAGCGCTGAGGAGGTGGGGAGGAGGGATCAAATGAGCTTTGTCCAGAGCCCGGATGCGGCTGGAGGCCTGGAGGGAGGGCCAGCTCCTGCCAGTGGCCACAGAGTCCCCCGAAAGCATTGAGCCTCTCTTGGGGCCAGCCCTGTGCTGATTTTTACCTGGGCCCCAGCTCTAGGACAGAGGCTACACCCTCAGCAGGGCTTTGTAGCCCTGCCAGCCCTCTCCACACCTTGTCTCTGTTCACCCCTGCACCTGGCCAGTCCCTGCCTGTGTCCAGGTATGGTCACTGTTTGTGATGCCCTCAATTGTGTGTCCTCTGCTTGTCTTTTCTCCCACCGTTCGAGTCCTTCTCTCTGATCTTGCCCATCTTTCAAGGCTCACTGTGATCCCCTGCCTCCTCCATCAGGCCTCCTCTTTGTCTCACCCCCACATGTGGGCCCTCACAGTCAGAGTTGGGAGTGGAGAACTTGAGAGGCCAACCTCAGGGGTGGTTGGGCCTCCCAGACCATGTTCAAGTCCAGGCTGGCCCTGGTCCAGCTGCGTGCCCTGCCTCAGTATTCTCTCCTTGCTAAGCTGCTCCTCTATCAGTGAAGTAGAGATGACACCGGCCCTCCCCTGGCTGCTGTAAATAAGGGCTATGAAATATGACAGTGAATCCAGCTGCACACAGTAGGCTTTGATCTGGGCTCGTTCATTCTACCTTACCCCCACCCTAGCCTGGCAAAGAAAACAGAAGTCCAGACAGAGAGGAACTTTCCATGAGGGGAAAGAGCCTGCCTTCTGCAATTTTCTATTTAGGACCTTCCCAGATACTCTCCAGCCTCCAGAGCAAGCTGGGACTACTGAGGGCAGCTCTGGGAGGCCCCACTGATGGCCCGTGGAGGGGGGCAGTCCGTGTGGAGGGCAGAGAGGACGGCTGAGGGTGGACAGAGCCCTGAACATGTGTTCTGCCCATCATGAGTGCTCAGAGATAACCAGGAGACGGGGCTTTGCAGTGGTCCAGGCGGGTGAAAGGCTGGTGTTAACATGGCCCCTTTATTTCCTGCAGGCTGGGAAGACTTACCATTCTGATCATTAGGAGAATCATGGACCCTGCCCAGGGCAGCAGTTTCCAAGGGATGCTGTGTGCTGAGAGGTGCTAACAGGAGCTTGCAGAAGAGGGAAGCCATCATTGAAATTGGCTTCGGTGACTCCAGTAGATGTTTATTTTTGTTTTGGATTATTTTTTATAATGAACTGAGAATCCCAGGGGCTTTTAGCCACACACATTTCTCTTTCTCCCTCGTGGGTCTCAGATTCACCTCTTGCCAGTAGCTTCTGCTGGAGCAGCCCCCAGGTGTTGCTGGGGTATTTTCCTCCATCCCACTGAGCACGTAACATGTGAAAGGTATGGGAGGCTGAGGAAACAGATCTTTCATAGATGGTGCCTGAAGGAGCATCTGAAATTGAAGGTAGATGTTAAGCTTAGATGAAGGGACAGCCTATGGAGAAGAGAGTCACATGATGACTTGAAACAAAGGAGGACCCACCTGCTCCACCTGTCTCTCCTCCTTCCACCGCCACACATTCAGAACTCATTGCCAAGCGTCACCCTGAATTGTTTTAATCACTGCAGAGGATGCCTGTTGCTTTGTCGGCCTAGCCTGCCTTTTTGGCAATGCCCACCCTTCCCCGAGCCCCCAGACTCTATCCATGTGATCCTAGATGGAGCTGTGATTCACCCCCAGGGGCCAGTCTGTCTTTCCCTGGGAATTTTCATATCAGATCCCACAGAGAGCTCCCTCCTCTCTGGTGTGACACCAGGAAGGGGGCCCTTGGGGTTCTGAGCTCAAGCTATGGAAAGGGCTAGATGCAGTTGATGCAAAGGATGTGGTTTGCTTCCAAAGAAGGAAGCAATCTTGAGGGAGGGAGAGATGGAGAGAGAGAGAGAAAGAGAGAAAGAGAGAAACAATTCAGGAACTCAGAAACTGGGAGTGTTCTGGTGACTGATTCTAGTTTCCTTGAGACCCAGCAACATTCCAGCCCTTCCCAGGACTGGTTACAGAAGACAGTAGATTTCTCGGCTTGCATGCACCACGATTCTGTCACTTGGGATCTAATAACCCTGGCTGTCACACTGGTACACATGACTCTTGTGGGTACATCATAAGCTCTTTGAGGTCAGATGAGGTGCTGCTTGGTGTGGAAGGAGACCAGGTCTGTGGTCAGAAGACCTGGGTTCCTGTCCTGACTCCGTCCATCTCCTGTGGTGTGTCTTGGGCCTATGATCACCACAACAGTTCAGATTTGAGAGAAGCCTCAGAGAACATCAGATTGAACCAGTTCATCTGTGATCCAAGGTCAGACTAGAGTGAGGACAACATTGTCAGTAAAACCCAGTTTTCCCAGCTATAAAATGAGGCCATGATTTCTAAGGGCCTCTTGGATCAAATATATGTGTCCTATCGCACTAGGCCACAAGGACCCAAAGCTGAATTAGATTTGACCCCTGTACTCAACTTGGAGCAGAGGGAGAGACATGTTTCATCATGACCTTTAACCTTTAATCCATGAGCTTAGATTGGTCTGTAAGGGCCTTTTGGTGGGAGACCCTGGGCTGTAACAGAAAGGGAACCCCACAGCACCTCGAGGCCTCACCAGGCCTGCACTGATTTGAACCAACACCCAGGCCAGAGTCCTAGGGGGTTAGCAGAGACCAGGCTGCTTCTTCTCCAACCGGGAGCACAAATCAGGGCTCTCCTGCTGCTCTGGGGAATGATACCTTCCAAGGTGCATCTGAGCGGTTGGCCTCCCAGACACCCCCCACCCCCCAATAGATGGCCCTGGTGGTGGCTGAGGAGCTGCTCCCCAGGAAATGAGAGGAGGAAATTACTTCTCACCCCACTTCCTTGATTGATCTAGCAGTTGGGGTAGCAACACTGCAGTCCTGCCAGGCCTGATAACAGAGCTGTCACGGTCAGATTGGCCCTGGGAGGTGAGTGGCGCCTATTCTAGGAAATTGTGGAGATCGTCTGCAACACAGGCCACCTCAAATTAGATTGCCTCGGTGAGTGATTTCCGACTCTGCAAATTGCATCTTGAGCTCTTCTTCCCCTGCCTCTCAGCAGGTCCTGTCACTGCCTCTGTCAGCCTCCATCTCCCCAAGATCATCACTGCTGGAGACAGCCAGATGTGGGCTTGATTCCTGGGCAGCAGCTGACCAGTGTAAGTTACTTCATGGCAGTGTGGAAATGGGCGGATAATAACTATTTCAATTAGGTCCATTTCTGTGAGAAATTCAAGTTGGTTTAAGCCAGAAAAGAGAATTTATAGCCTCATGTAACTGAGAAGCTCTAGGGAATTCAGGTATGGCTGGACCTAGGTGCTCAGAAGTTGTCACATGTTCATCGCAACCCATGTCTTAGCTCTCTCTGCTTTCCTCTGAGTGTGCTTTACTTTCAGCCAACCCCTCTCCTTCTGGAGACTCCCAGAAATTTCCACAGAAAATGGCACTTTACTTGCCCGATAATTCCAGCAAAGTCCCAGAATAAAGCCTCATTGGCCAGGACAGTTCATGTGCTCACACCTGAAACCTGAAGGTGGCACCAGCCATGCTGAAATAAAAATGGGGCTACAAGAGGATGGTGGTGGGGCCGCCACAAAAATGGGAGGAACTGTTAACTGGTGGAAGGGGAGCAGGTGATAGCCATAGCAACATTTATATGGTAATTATTATGTGCCAGGAGCAGTGTGAATCCCCTTAGTTTGTTTAATCCATCTGATCTTCTACCACATCACCCGGTAGGCAGTATTGTAATCTCCACTTTATAGACCGGGAAAATAAGAGGCATGGAGAGGTTTGAAAACTTTCTCAACCTTGTCAGTGGCTGGGCTGAGATTTGAGCCTAGGGTGTTGGACTCGAGAGTGTGTGCTCCAGTGACAGCGACAATGAGGGCAGGGGATGCAATGGCTGGCACAGGACAGTGCTCAGTCTCTTGGGCACTGAGCCCTCACTGATTGCTTGCTGTAGGCAGGGGCTGGGGTTTGAATCAGAAAGGAGCACACAGAATCCCTTCCCTCTCAGGAGGATGTGCTTAGAGCAGGGCTGACAAGATGTCTGGACATCTGTCCACATGATCATGAGCATCCTGGGAAGGGCTCAAGGTGCCGTGGTTAGAGGGCTGGAGGAGCCCAGTGGATAGGTCAGAATGGGCTCCAGGGGGAGGCAGTGCATGAGACAGGCCTGGAAAGATGGGCAGGGAGCTGTCACAGTCAGTGAAATTCCCTTTGTGCCAGAGAGACATTTAGGACCTAGGGAGTACTTACCAAATCCAAGGGCAGAACTGTGGCTGCACCCCAGAAAGAGGGTCACCCACTCCCAGGGGATTCACATTGCTCCTGGTGAGTCCTCTTACACTGGGATTCTCTCTGCCCCTCTTCTGCCCTGTCCCCCAACCCATCTCTCTGCAGACTTACTTCTGGGCATAGGACAGAGCTTTGCCAGAAATATGTCAAGTTTGAATGTTTCCAAGAACAGAAATTAGCTCCTAGGTCTAATTCCAAATACTGACTACCCAGCTGGGTCAAGTGACAATTCCTAGCCTGTCCCCTGTGACTGGGAGATGGTGATCCTCCAAATAGCTGTTGGACTCAGGGCCAGAGAAGGGTGTGGTGATGGGGAAGGCAGACCCAAAGGAGGCCCCCCTGAGCAGGTCAACACCGTGTCAACACAGGAAGGGCAGTGAGGGCAGGAGTTGGGACGACAGGGTCAGGACAGCTGATAAACGCTGACTGTGAGAGATGGGCCCCAAGAGCAGAGTCCTGTACTACCCACCTCACTCCTCTAGTCATCTTATTCCCCCTCACCTCTCCAGGTCACCTCATCCCCCTCACCCCTTTAGTCACCTTATTTCCCATTACCCCTCTACTCACCTCATTACCCCTTACTCCTCCAGGTCACCTCATTCCTCCTCACCTCTCCAGTCACCTTGTTCCCCCTCACCCCTCCAGATCTCCTTGTTCCCCCTCACCCCTCTGGATCACCTCATCCCCCCTCACCCTTCCAGGTCACCTCATCCCCCCTCACTCCCCAGGTCACCTCATTCCCCTCACCCCTCCAGATCATCTCATTCCCCCCTCA